>CM045763.1:53095568-53255514 GCA_025200525.1 Camellia lanceoleosa | reverse complement strand
ACCAATTTAATGGCCTTTGTATGCAACATTTTCTTTCAATCCAAAATCAACAAGCATCTCCTCATACCTAAAAATCCTCTCTAATCCGAAATGACTCATAATCTATCACATACATAAATTGTGCACATATTTCCTCAAGATAGACACGTGAAACACATTATGCACTCCCAACCTAGGGGTAAGCAACACCTGCAGACGCTAACCTCACCAACCTTCCAATACCTAAAATGGACCAATGTATCCGGACTCAACTTTCATTTCTTTTCCAAACCCGATAACTCCTTTCCATGGTGATACTTTTTAAGAATACCATATCCCTCACATGAAACTCTAAATCTCTCCACGATGATCAAGATAACTTTTTTATCTACTTTGAGCAATAACACCTCTCTCTCCGATGGTGATAATTTTCTATGTTGCATCCTCCACCAAATCAGTCCCAACATTTGCCTCCTCACCAACCTCACACTAGCACAAAGGAGATCTACACTTCCTCACATACAAAGCCTCATAAGGAGCTACTCTCCAAACTAGAATGATAACTATTATTATCGTAAACTCCATAAGCTGCAAATAATCATCCCAATTACCTCTCCACCCAAAAGCACAAGCCCTCAACATATCCTCAAGGGTCTGGCTAGTCCTCCAATTACCCATTTGTCTCGAGTGTGTTAAACTAAAATTTAACCAGTACCCATAACTCAATCGTAACGCACCCCAAAAACATAGACACAAAATGAGGGTCCCGATCTAACACTATTGACACAGTACACCATGCACCTAATAATCTCTTTACATATAACTGCAAACTGTTACGTAATAGTTCATCCGAATCGCAATAAAATGTACGACTTGGTTAATCTATCCACAACTACCTAGAATGCATCGTGATTACTACTAGTACGAGGTAATCCGCATATGAAATCTATGGTAATATGATCCTACTTCCACTCGTATAGGTAAGGGTTATAGTTTCAGTTGCCGATGTTGTACTTTTAACCTATTGACATACCAAACACCGAGCCACAATTTATAATATTCCCTTCATACCATTCCACCAAAAATGTTCATGAAGATCCCATACATCTTAGTACTTCCAGATGGATGTCAGAACTAAACTATGTGCCTCCATCATAATCTCCTTCCTAAATCACCACCAAGCAGGAACACAAATTCAACTACAAAATCGAAAGCAACCTATCAACACTAACCACAAAGTCTACATGCATACCCTCGCCATCTCTCCTTTAATATGCTCACATTGGAGGTCAATCTTAGCTAAACGAATCCGCTTCTCAAGGTCGATCGGATCAATTGACTACAATAAGCCCTATCACCGTGCATAATAACTTCAAGCCTCAAACATCTCTATGTCTTCCATCAAACAAATCTCAATAGACAAAGCAACTACATCTCCAATCATGACCTTCCTACTCAAGGCATCTACCACCACATTTGTTTTCCTTGATGATACAAAATATTCACATCATAATCTTTTAGCAACTCAAGCCATCTTCTTTGCCTCAAATTTAGTTCCTTCTGTGTGAAAATATACTTTAAACTCTTATGATCAGTGTAAATCTCACATGACTCTCCATACAAATAATATCGCTATATCTTAAGAGCGAAAATCACTGCTACTAACTCCAAGTTGTGCGTAGGATAATTTCTCTCATGTACTTTCAACTGTCGTGATGCATAAGCAATCACCTTCCCATGCTGTATGAGCACACATCCTAAACCCTATCGTGAAGCATCATTATAAATCACAAAACCACCCCATCTGCTGATAAGGCAAGGATTGGAGCTGATGTCAATCTCTGTAAACCATAATTTTTGGATTTATACCCAAAGAGAACGACACTTCCGAAGTTACTGTCTTAAACCAGTTTTCTGGACAGATTTCAACGCACCAGTTAATATAGATTTTAACTCTCAAAAATTATGAGAAAATTATGATATGAAATTCAATATGTAATTAATCTACTGTAAAAATTTCAGTTCAACATTCATCCATTTGACATGATTCCTCGATTTTTAAAGTTTGTGATTCTGTATAGAATTTTTGAACTAAGAATTACACTCATTCTTTATACATGAATTTAACTCCTCAAATTTCTTAACAGTATATATATATACACAAAATACATACACCTACAACCTCTCCATCAATGGATTAAATAACAATAGAATAAGGATAAAGAACAAAGAAAGAAGAGAAGAAAACCTAAGAGGCCATATGGCACAACACACACAAAGCTCTCCTTCTTGGCTACAACAATAATCTTGATGATTGAATCACCCTCACCTTCCTTCATAAACCCACTACTGGTCGATAGGGCTTCTAGTGTTGTGAACAAATAAGAGAGTAGGGTGTAGACAGTTCATGGGGACTTCGCCATACAGACTCAATTTTTGTGTCACTATTCTTAATCTTGAACCAAAGAGTCTAACCGCAAATCGTTTTGAGAAAACAGATTTTTGAAAGAAGTGCCAAACATGGACTGCTATGCCAGATACAGAGTCGCCACCTAAATATTTTATTTTTGGGAAATTTAAGAAACCCTGACTGCTTGCCTAAGGCCACGGTCCGGCTATCACCAAAGTTGCCTCGCTCGAACTTGGGCACGATTGGGGAAGGTCACTGTGAGTTACTCGCTCGCCGATCAAAGATCGGCCTCTACTAACCAGGATATCTATTTTTGAAAATATTGTGTGTTCTTATTCCTATTATTAGCCTAGGTTACTATGTGATGCGACAAGATACAAGTATAGATCGAAGTCGTCAATTGGAACAAAACACTTCATATTTGCTTGTGAAAATGGGTTGCATCGCGCAAGTAGGCTTAAAATACGGATTATGTCACTATCTAGTGGGCTTAAAACAAACATTTGATGAATTGTTCCAATCCAAATAACCCAACCTCCACCCACAATTCAAAGTGCTTATATTACATAAGCTAGCCTCATGGTAAGCATGCTATTCATGGCGCTACTTACACATTATGCAAGGATGCTAAAGCATAAAACTCACCGAGTACTCCAAGCCAAAATGTAAACTACATTAGAAATCATGCATGATCTTAAGTATACGTAAATGCCTAATGCAACACATGCAAAAAATGCAAACTAATAGCAAGCTCGGCTATTCTAAACATGGCATATGGAATACTATCAGCCTAACATGTATTCAACTTGGAATTGAAATACAATGCATAGTATGATGCGCCGAGCCTGCATGCAAAACAGATGAATGAATGCAAACATGCTATCATATCAGATGCTAATTGAAATATGCCCTAATCTAACCATCATAAGGTGTAAATAAAAGGGAAGAAAGACGGGATTAGAAGACATACATCACACTCACATACAATTATTACAATTATGCCCTCGCATGTAGGGTCCAAATAAATAATATACAATTCCTAATAATACAAATTCAAATAAATAATACAAAAAAATATGTACAAATTCCTAATTAATTAACAAATTAACAAAGAAAAGAATAAACTGGCATGCAAGCCAGGGACTGTCTTGACTCTTCTTCAGATGATGAATGATGCATGTCCCGGTTGCCTTCGCGCGGAAATCCACTGTGATGCCCCAATTAGGCTCTGTTTCGCAATGGTTTTTGGAAAGCGCCAAGCTTCCTAAGATCGCTAATTCTTGATTTGCTACAACAGAGAGCGTGAAAGGGCATGGCAATGTATTTTCACAAATGTATGCATGCCTCGATTCATGCCACCTATCACGCATATCGATGCATGATGGCCGAGGAGTCGGATTGCACTATTCAATATGGAATGAATGCACATGAAAACTTAACTAAAACCTAACTCCATCATGGATAATCCTGAGTGTTTGATCGGGAATTGACACATGTTCCGCCACCGAGTACGAACGCACTCGCTTTCCCATGCTCGCTAACTCCTATCCCGAACACAATGCAATATACATGATATGCATGAAATGCAACTAAGATACATCCTAACATGCAACATGCTATGAAATGGCATACACGATGCACGAGGTAACATGGCATACACAATGCACTAACATACAATCCTAGCATACACAATGCTATGGAATGAAATGGTATACACAATGCGATATGAACTTACACTAACACAAGTGGACCTCAGCCACACTCACATAAGAGGCCATTAGATGAAAATGAGACAACTCGAAATGCGGCACGCTGCATGCAAAACCGAGGACCTAACCTAAGGCAATCAAATGCCACTCTAACAAGATATGGCAAGACATGGAATATGGTACACTATCATGCAAATTTCAGTAGCAAATGAGATTCAAAACAGCCCCAAACATGGCAAATGGTACCCGATGCATGGAACGAGCCCCAAAACATGAAATTAGGCATACTAATGACCTATAGCTATGCAATGCATGCATTATTTGAACATGAAGTGTAAAGAAAGAAGCAAGGAAGCCCAAAAAAAGCATATTTACAGTTTAAAGAAAGGCCGAATAAAAGGCACAAATGGGGCTAAATTAGCATGCAAAATGGCCCTAAAAGTGAGATAATGAAGCAACTAACAGATTCTGGCCCCAAACAGAGAAGGGCCCTTCTACAATGTGGAAGAGGGCCCAGAATATGATTTTTACAGTTTATGTCAAGCCACAAAACAGACACAAGTATGGCAAAATTCCTATGCAAGAAATGGGTCAAAATGGAGACAAAGAAGCAACTGATACATGCTGGCCTCAAACAGATGAAGGTCCTTCAATAAAGTTGAAGAGGGACCTAAAACATGACTTTTTACAGTTTATGATCAGACCCAAAACAATATACAAGTATGCTCAAAATGCTATGCAAAATAAGGCCTAAAAAGAGGTTACAACACAAAGTATACAAAAGATGCTTCAAACAGTAATAGACCCTTAATCAAACATGAATAGGGGGTCAAAATAAGACCCTTTTCAGTTCGGACCAAAGTCCAAAAACAGAAGCACAATAGGCTAATAAATCATGCAAAATGGGGCTAAAATATGAATATCAAAGCAAGTAGCACATGAAGGACTCAAACAGTGATGATCCCTTCTACTATGTTGAATAAGGGCTCAAAATAAGCCTATTTACAGTTTAAAACATGCCTCAAAACAGATTACACATAAGCCTAAAATGCTACACAAGAGATAGGCATACAAGAGAGATAATGAAGCAAGTGTAAAAATGGGGCCTCAAACAGTGAGAGGCCCTTCATAAAAAAATGAAATAGAGCTCAAAAACACTACTTAGTTATGGCCAGAGCTCAAATGTACAAGCAAGAAGGGCTAAGAAATGGTACAAAATAGGCTCAAAAGATGGGGAAATGGTGCTCACCCTTGTAGACCAATCCCTTGCTGCCTCTTGGACCAAGAAAGGCTGCCTCCTAGCCTCTGAGAAGACCCTCTTAGCTGCTGGAATGGAGATGGTGGTGTGGTGCTAGGTGATGGTGTGAAAAAGGGGGGTGAGACTTGAGAAATTTAAGTGTTTGGAAGAGAGGAAGAGGGAGGGGTGTAATGCAAGCTTAAGGAAAATTTTTCCAACCCCATAATCAGACCTGGGGTGCTGGTTATATAGGCCAAAGAGAGGGAAAAAAAGGGAGGAAAATCACTCCAAGTTTCCCTCCAAAAGTTGGCCCCTGACATGTAATCTGGGGGGGAAAAAAGTGTATTTTTGTAATGTACCTGCAGCAAGGAGCAAGGTCGGCCAACTATTGAGGTTGCAAGTGGCCGGCCGGCTCTCCCTATGGCCGACCGGCCAGGGGTCAAAAGGGCCAAGTCAAATTAGTGGCCAGCCACCACAGATTGATGGCCTCCCATGTGTTCTCAACACAACCATGTGGTCAAAAATTGGAAACAGTGAACCAGGAGAGAGAACAACCCACTTTTCAAAGGGGTTCAAAAGGTTCAAATGGAATTACTGGCCGGCCACCAAATATTGGTGGCCTCCTAAATGTGTACATCACAAATATGGGGGTTAGGGTTGAAGAAAATGGCCCAAGGGTGGTCAACATTGGCTTCCGAGTGAGAAAAAAAGGGCGACGGAGGGCGATGAAGGAATATAACTGGTTGCTAAAACAATTAATGGCCTCCCACCCTTCTACGACCTTCCTGGTGATGAAACAAAGGTTCCTGCCAAAAATGAACGAAAACCGATGCAAAATGAAGGTTCGGGGTAAACGCACCGAGGCCCCGAAAACCGATCATAGGGCACGGAGTGGTGTTCGACCACGGTTGGTCTTCGACTACGGTCCCTTAAAAGGGAGAAATAAGACGATGCCAAAACCGAGCAAACGGAGGTGGTTAGGCGGTCCCAACCGAGGCACTACCGACGGTTCAAAACCGAACCGGCTCCGAATGGGAAAAATGGCCTACGACCACGAGATGTAGCCTACGGCCACTGAGAGATGATCTACTAGACCTCTCTCTCCCTTTGGGAAAAGAAACAGAGAAAACCGAGTCTGGTTCGCAAACCGAGGCCAAGTATAGAAAGGTTTCGGAAGTCCGGAAGCAAGGCTCACGGCCGAGACTCTGAGACTTCTAAACGAGCACAATATGTAACATCACCGAGCGCTCAATCGGTGACGTCTGATTCTTAAGGTCGGTCAAAAATGAGGTGTCTACAGTTGCCCCTTTTTGACATAACTCGAAAGTCAAGAAGTGACGGGAGTGAATGTCAAAGCCCAGAGACGACCCATTTTTAATAAGGCCGAAGACTTAGACAAAAAAACGAGATAAACAAAGGTGTGCCCGCAGGCAAAGGGGCAAAATGCAAAATGATATGCATAAGGCCGGATGTAACTTGATGATCATGCAAGTGCAGCAAGCTGTAATGAAGCAGATATTCGCAAACAGATGCAACAGTTTTAAGCAAGAATGCAAAGCAACAATCAGATTTCATGCTTTAGGAATGCGAGAATGATTCAATTTCGCCACGCCTCACACGGAGAAGATACGATACCGCGATTCGTTCGTCACACCAAATTCAAATGAACCAGATATACAATATCGTGCTCGCAAAAGAGAGAAACTCAACAAGCACAACATGCTAACAACATATGTTTAACGTGATATCGAAGTTCGGGCTGCCGGTATGGGGTGAGTGCATCGCAATGCGGGAAAGGAGTGTGCGTGACAACGCAAGCTTAAACACAGAGGCATGGCAATACCAAAGAGACGTGCATATCAATGCAAGTATGTTCATGAGCATGCAAGTTAGATGCACAATAATGCAAAATAATCGCAAATCAGGACACGTGTTTGTCACAAAACGGCGAGCAAGGAAATGCGCGTTTTGGCGAGGGCGACTCGATCGCGGCCTCCGGTTCACCTCCCGGAGGGGTTACAACATGTTTAAAAAGGATACACTTTGATTTTGATGAGTACTAATGAGACACATGTCAGAAATTGAAGCCGGGTTCCATGAGCGATTTCGCTGTAAAGTGCACTTTCTTGTACTTTTTCAGTCCCGAACTCCAATCTTCCCAAAATTTGCAGAGAGCTTGGGACCAACCTAGGATCACCACCGCCGCTTTTTCCCCATTGAGGCCATCGTCATTAAAGAGATGGTCACCAAACGAAGGTGGTTTGGCCAAATTATATGCCCAAATCAAGGGCATTTTGGTCTTTTTCACCTTCTTTTTCTTTTAAATTCACTCACCCAAACACTTTGAGCTCATAACATCAGGCCCAAATCACCTCCTCTAGCCTCCCAAACCATTTTCCTCCTCAGATTCGAGCTCTATACGATTTTCCAACGCCCACGCAGTTATTTTCGCCAAAACTTGTTTTAAGCACTTTGAACCGATTAAATTTTGATTTCGGTGCTTTTTTCTCATTTTCGCCACTTGAGGTGAGTTTATCTCAATATTTGGAAGATTTTCTGGAGTTGACTTTTGTTGAGTTTTTCTAATTTTTGCTCATTTTCGCTCATTTTTGCAGATTTCTAAATGGCTTACCATTTTCTCACGATGGAGATCATGATGCCGGAGGTGATCCTAATATTATGGCTCGCCCGAGGGTTCGACCTTCATACCCGAGAGGTACGACCTCCAAAGACACATTCTTCCATGAGCTATTTTCCATCACTTCACCGACTTTTGATGAGCGAGCACCCTAGATCTCCTTTATGAGCCGAGTATCACCTCTCTCATGAGGCACGAGGAGGTATTTACTTCATTTTTATCTTTCGCAACGATATGATTTTCATGCATTCTGCTTACATTCTAAACACACGGCCAATTATCTCAATTTCAACACTCGCCCATAAGTTGATTGTGAACACACGCACACATTGATTAATATTTGAACACACGCCTAAATCGATCTTCCAACACACAATCAATTGAAAATGAACACACGGCACACACTGATTAAGATTTGAACACGCAGCCCAAACACTGATTTTCTGAACACACAGTTCGAATTGAAGGTGAACACACGGCACACACTGATTGAGAGTTGAACACGCAGCCTAAACACTAATTTTCTGAACACGCAGTTCGAATTGAAGGTGAACACACGGCACACACTGATTGAGAGTTGAACACGCAGCCCAAGCACTAATTTTCTGAACACACAGCCCAAATTGAAGGTGAACACGCGGCACACACTCATTGAGAGTTGAACACGCAGCCCAAATACTAATTTTCTGAACACACAGCCCAAATTGAAGGTGAACACGCAGCACACACTGATTGAAAGTTGAACACGCAGCCCAAGCACTAATTTTCTGAACACACAGCCCAAATTGCAGGTGAACACGCAGCACACACTGATTGAAAGTTGAACGCGCAGCCCAAATACTAATTTTCTGAACTCACAGCCCAAATTGCAGGTGAACACGCAGCACACACTGATTGAAATTTGAACGCGCAGCCCAAACACTAATTTTTCAACTCACGTTCAAATTGCAGTGAACACGCAAAGACACACCGATTGAAATTTGAACGCCACTTCAAACACTAATTTTCTCAACACACAAATTCAAATTGAAGGTGAACACGCGAAGACACACTATTGAAAGTTGAACACGCAGCCCAAATTGATGTCTAGCACGCCTTACACTTTGAAATCAACACGCAATTTCATTTACTTTTATTTTGTACGCAGCTCATTCATTTCATTTGTACACACTCATTCATTTTATTTGCACACAAATTTCATTCATTTTATTTGCACACACTTATTCATTTTATTTTCACACACTGCTCATTTTATATCAAGCATGTATTCATTCTGACACAGTGACTTCTCGCACACAAGTGGATACGGCTCCACTGTAGCCAAAGATTGGTACGCCGAGCTCCCGGAGGCTGTCCGAGATTTGGTTGATTTGGCAGGGTTTGGGCCCTTCTGTACTGGGCTTTCCCGTTGTCCTGCCAGGAGGACGTTGATGGCAGCTTTGGTGAAGAGATGGTGGGACACCACCAACTCCTTTCATTTTTTCGCCACGGGGGACTTGATTATGACCCCGCTCGACTTCGCTGTGTTGACTGGGCTCGACGTAGAGGTTGGCCCATCCTTATGACAAGGACATGGGCCAGGGAGGTCGCTGGGTATATTTGTCGGGGCTCACCCACTGCTGATAGAGCCGGCAGAGTCCGATACACTTGGTTCTCTTCCCATTTTTGGAGGTGGAGATGGAGCCCGACTCGAGAAGGCAAGACAAGATGCCCGTGGTTTCTCGATGTTCCTCTTTGGGACTACTGCTTGTCGGCTGGGGGAACACTATTGGGTTGTATCTCATGGAGCGCCTTTGTGGACCTATCACAGTCGACGCAGAGGGTGGCGCTGCCCGCTACCCTTTACTGCTACATGAGCCCGACTTCCCGAGGATGGGGGGATTTACTTGGTGGTTATTAAAGAGCCTGGGAGGTACTTTCGCCTCCCGATTTACATTTTCGCTTTCATTACTTGTACATCGCACACGGCGACTTTTGCATTAATCAGATTTTGCCCTTAGTACTTTGCACTTACATTCTTCAATGTTTTCCACGCTTATGGATCTATGCATACTTTTCGACATTAGCCCTAGAGATGGTAGTGGAGGGGCCCTCGTGACCCCGTGACTACTTGCATTTGAGGGCAAGACCGCCGAGACCTCAAGAGTCTCTCCTTTATCTACGGCAGATTTCGACACTCGCGGTCGACGGAGGTATTTCAACTCTCGCCCTTGTGCTTTCATCTTTGATTTGTCTTGTACCTTCCTGATTTCTGATTGATTGATTGGTTACCCGCAGATTACATGGGAGCCCTGGGCACCTTTTGGTGAGAGTCTTCGATACCAATTTGCTGGAGAGCGGGGTGCCTCTCAGTACAGGATTCTATTCGAGGGGCCAGTCGGGAGAGCCTGGTTTTTGGAGGAGCGCTTGCGCTGTATAATATATTTCTCAGACCTCCTCAACACCCCGGCCGAGATGCAGATTGTCGATAGGCTCTCTTCTCGGATGTGGTCAATGCTATGCCGGTAATCGATGCTTTGCTTATCTTGAGGAGGATTATGCTACTTACCACACATATACCGATGCCTCCATTGATCGGAGTCTCAGATTCGCGATGAGGTCTCGGCCGACATGCCATCTTCGAGCCAGTTCCCCGCCGAGTCAGCAGACGCTTCCTTCCACCAAATAGGGTCGGTACATCCAGAGGCCGGGCAGATTTATTCTCCGATTCTCGACTTATTATCATCCCTGATGGCCTGATATGCCGACCGAGCTGATGGGGTGGCAATATGGGACTACCTCTCCGATTCCCATCCCGATAGAGCCTCCAGTGCCTGGCCACCGCTACGTCAGAGATCTCGACTCACCACCAGTATGTTTTACAGCTTTGATTCATCACTCAGATTTTTGAACGTGCATTCCTTTATCGACATTTTTGCCTTTGCATCTAACCCCTGCTGAGTACATGGATCAGTGCTCGAGATGGTAGCCTCACTTGAGGGATAGTCCCGCATGAGGGAGGCGCAGCTTGTCCATCATGGGCTTCTGTGCACTTTTAGTTTTCTAGCACCGTATCTTCTGATCACATGCCGATTTTGGGCATTTTATCATTAATAGGCTACTTGTAGAGCACATCCGACACACACCTCACTTACCCAATCAGATTTACATGTACCCACTTCATGTAGTTCTCTTGTATCCGCCGATGTACATGTTTTAGCTAATGTATTCAAACTGCACTTTTCATTTTCAGATGCCTCCAGTATATGTTCAGCCGCAGGCCGGGCCACCTGGGCCTTCTCGGGGAGGTGGACCATCTGGGTCTTTTCGAGGAGCTGGGCCATCTGGGCCTTTTCGAGGAGCTGGGCCATCTAGGCCTTCTCGAGGAGCTGGGCCATCCAGGCCTTTTCGAGGAGCTTGAGGAGAGGGATCGTCTCGCAGACGCAGGGCACATATTATAGAGGCGGAGCCCGATGAGGATGAGGAGGAGAATGTTGCAGATCGTCAGTCAGAGACATCTGCTGACAGAGAGGAGGGCTCCGGTCTTGGCTCCAAGAGTGGAGGCGAGGCTGAGGGGGATCCTGAGGATGACAGCTCTGATTCAGACGGTGATGGGGATGCAGAGGCTATTCCGTAAAAGAGGGTGAAAAGGGCCTCTTATTCCCACTCTCGAGAGCATTGATGCTGCGGTTCCCTGTTTTATTTACCTTTTTGCTAGTAGTTGTAGCACATTGTATATTATTAGGCAATTTTATATTTTTGTAAAACTTGTGCCCTTTGTTTGCGAAGTAAAGCATGATGGAATGAAACAGCTTTTGAAAAAGGTGTTGTACTTTTAAACTCTTAGCATCATATCGTATCGTTTTGCACCATACTGAGATTGAATGAAAATGTGCATTGTGCATTTGCCCAGTCAGGTAATGAACCAACGCAATAACTTAACTTACTAAGATACAACAAAATCTTAGCAAGTTTACAACTCGATAAGCAAAATACAACAGTGGTGACAATTTAATAAACAAAACTTAACAAGAAATTGTTTACACAAAGAGTAACAATTCAAAACACAAAATACGATAGCTCGACAAAACTTACAACTCGATAAGCAAAACAACAACTCGATAAACAAAACAACAACTCAATAAGCAAAACAACTCGACAAAGTGTACTTTGGACGATCTGGGCAACGGAACGCATCCGAAACAGAGGGAAATGGAGGCCTTCGACATACCCGATGCACGGAAATGCTTGAAACTTCCTCTCGGAGGGTAAAATAGGACTAAAGGAACACAGCAGAGCATGGCCGGCCACTTTTGGGGGCCGGCCGGCCAGTTTTTTGTATGTGAGGGGAGAAATGTGGCTGGCCAGCTAGAAAAGGTGGTCGGCCGGCCACTTAATCCAGCAACCATCAACTTTTCGACACGTGTCACTCTGAATAGTGTTCTCTCCTCTTTAAAAGCTCCAACTTCGGGACTCATTCATTTCATCACTCCTTTGCACAAAAATGGAGGCATTTCTCATAGAAAATCTCACATCTTGATCTCTTCTTTGATGGCTCGGAAAAGTTGAACTTCCGGTTTCGCTTGAATGCACTATTCACGCCGAGTCGCACTCCCGCACCTTCCTTTCCTCCATGCCGCGCAAGATTCTCGGAACCCAAAGGACACATGTTTTTAGCTTTACGCGTGAGGTATGTCCAACTTTTGAAGATTTTCAAGTTTTGATGGAGTCTGAACGTTCTAAGAGATCTTGCCTCGCCTGCTTTGGCCACGCCCAAGCTTTAGGGCGGATAAAGGATTCTACCGCGATGATGCTCGATCTCGATTTGTAATGGGGAACTAGATATCCTTGGTTTCATCCATCGCTCGATGCCTGACCGCGGTGACCATCATTGGCAAGGTTTCGGCAACATGCGCCTGCGTGCATGCTATCTCACTTCTTGCTTGCCCTGCCCGGTGGACCCAAGATTCGCTTGATTGAAGTTGCTCAGGCTTGAAGGAAGGAAGAGTCAGACATATGGCGGCATTGGCAAACACCGATGGGTTTGACGCTTTCCACCATTAGAGACGAGATCGACGGCAGGAAGTCCACTACTGTTGCAGGTAACGTTTCCCACCCAATCTCACATATGTATTTGCTCACATCACTTGGCCCTCAGCCTCGGTTTTTCTCACAAAACCCCTGTCTCACTGTTCTCTCATCACACATCTCTCTATTCTTTATTCTCTCATTTTTCATCCCTCCCCAGGTATGGTTGATGGATAAACTACAGGTTGTGGACTCTTGCTCGCTTACTCAAATTTTCGCTGCCACTTTTTGGCAACGCCGTCAATGCGCTTTGATGAGGATGGTGGTTCAACCGATGTGCAATTTGTCTGGCCGACCACATTGCTTGGCGCCGCCTTGGCTCAATCTTCCAAGAATGAGCTATGGCATGTCCAAGACTAGGGTCCACTGATTGGTCCGACTCATCAGGTGTTCTATTTTCCATTCCTTCCCAAATACCATTGGCCATGATCAGACTTGCCTGCCAGAGGGGATTGAGTACCCGGCTGCTTTTCCGGTCCGAGGCACACAGCTTGCCCGATATGCCACAGTATGGAGGACTAGAGAGCTCCTGGCCCCTACTCTCACTTTCAATTGCATCTTGTCTGATGAGTGCTGGGATTGGCTCAATGAAGAGGCACAAATTGGGCCTAGCTTGGCGTCAGAGGCTTCGACTAGCTCCGGGAGGGGGCGCAGGGACACCTGACTTGACTATGCCCCGGACTTATTGCTTTATCAGTACTTTCAAGTTTTCTTTATGAGTGTAATAAAAAAGCAACTCCAATTGTATGCAAGATCGAGAGAACTTTGTTTTGAAATCAATGAAATTGAAAGTTGTGGTACTAAAAGTTTTCCGCTTTGGTCCAAAAATGGTCTTAGTTGTAAAAGATTAATTTGAACAAAGTCAACTTTTCTTAAAACTTTTCAAAACTATTTTCGATATGGATCAATCGACACGCTCAAATTGCCACTATTTTCGATATGGATCGAATCGACACGCAAATCATTAACCGAGATGCACAACCCCGCATCCTAGCAACTGGAAAGTTGCCCTTAGTCTAATAGTATCAAGAAGATCGTGTGCCAACGGAAAGTTGCCCCTAGCCTGAATAGCACTGTACTGGAGATCGCGATGAATGCCGATGGATAAAGATGACTGAGATGATCAAAATGGACAAAGTTGATCGGGGAAAAGTTTATGGCTGAACTTCAGGATGAAGTTGCCCACGATCCCAAAGATGGGAATCAAGCCTTACGTAGTTCGTGCTCAGTTCGCCGTATTTTTACTCTCCTTTTGCGCTCTAACTTTTGCCAAGGCCGCCTTTGCGGTTTTTCAACCTTATGAGCTCCGCTTTTATGATTTCAAATTTTTTCAGTGCTCAGTTTTGCCTAGGTTGCCCTTTTCGGTTTTCGCCCAGCGAGCCTCTCAGGGTAATATTTCTTCAACTTGTCCATATTGATCTTGTGAGAATTCCAAGCCATCTAGATCCATTAGAACCACAAATTCCACCGACTGCATTGACTTGATGATGTAGGACCAATCCAATTGTCCTAACTTGCCCTTGGTCGTGGATGGAGCTCGTTGTCTTTGAGCACCAAATCTCCTTCTTTAAATTCTCGACTTAACCTTCTTGTTGAAAGCCCGGCAATTCTAATGCTGGTAACCTTGGACATGGTACAGTTGCTTTTCAAATTTCTTTCATCGAAGAGCATGAGTTCTCAACCGCTTCACGCTAATCCGCTCATTATCCGCACTCACCAATACTGTAATGACGGACCTCAACCTCAATAGGCGTAACGGCCCATCCCATAAACCAATGAGTATGGAGTCGCACTAGTAGAAGTTCTCGATTGAAGTCCCAGAGTCTCACAGAGCTTAACGGCAATTATCCGCCACCTTGGGTTTCTACCATCTTCTATAGTATGTGCTGATATTCTTGTTGGCGCCTCAACCGCCCATTAGTCTCATGTCGATAGGTAGACGACTTATGAAAAGCCACATTGTATTTCTCCAACAAATCAATCACCTCCTTCTTGAAGTGGGAACCATTGTCCAAATTATTTCGCTAGGACCCCGTAGCTTATGCAGATGATGTTGTTTCGAGCAATTTTATGGCGACGTAAGCCTTCAACACCGCATAAGATTGGGCCTCAACCCACTTTGTGAAATAATCTATCGCTACCAAGATGAACTCATGCCCATTCGATCACTTTGGCGTGATACCCGATGACATCAATTTCCCAGATCAAAATGGCCATGGCGGTCATGTTGTACAACTTTGACGGCGGAATGTTCATGCGATTTGCATGAATTTGACATTTGTGGCATCACGACAAACCGATATAATCCTCCTCCATGGTAGACCAAGAATAACCCCGCTCGAAGATCTTCCGCGCTAACATTACCCCATTCATGTGCGCACTACATTCTCCCGTGGATGGCTTCCATCGACGCTTTGACTCTTCGCATCAACGCACTGCTTATGCATTCCCAGATGACCCCTTTTATACAGCTTTTACCCGCAGATGATGAATCGAATCGCCATTCTTCCGATTGCCCTTTTGTCTTTGGCATTTACCTAGCGGGTATGCTTTTTTCTCCAAGAAGTTCTAGATGTCGTAATACCGTGGTTTTCGCCCTAAACTTTATCTATAGTGGCAATCAACTCAGAGGCAAAATTTCGTCGATGATGACCGGACGATCCGAACTCCACACGGATGTCTATCATAGAAGATAGAGTTGCTAAAGAATCTGCGAACTCGTTGTTCTCTCTTAGTAGATGAGTAAAACTTAGCTTCTCAAACCGAGGAATCAACAAGTCCAAGGTTTGGTGATACATCATCATCTTTTTCTTTCACTTTCCGCCTCCTTTAGCTTGAGACACAACAAGGTTCGAGTCCCCAATGACGCCCAACCGCCTTGCCCCGCCTGTGGTCGCTTTAGACCAAAGAATGCATGCCTCATATTCTCGCTTCATTGTTCGAGACTTTGAATCGAGTTTGAAGGCTAGAGAGATACGGAATTGCTCTGCAAGCACAAGAATACTCCTATCCCATACCCGTATTGATTTGACGCTCCGCCAAAGTACATCGCCCAAGTTTCGTCAATATGCAAATGGCCTCATCTCGAATAAGTACTCGATCGCTTCACCCCTTCCACCGGATGGTCGGCTAAGAACTCGCCATCGCTTCTTCCTTTGACCGACTTATGGTTACATACTTTAGATCAAATTCGAGAGCAACAACAACCAACGAGCTAGCCTACGTAAGTGCCGGGTTTCTAAAAGATATTTGATGGGATCAAGTCGTGAAACCAACATTACAGAAAGTGAACTAACAGCCTTCTGGTAGCCCATACCAAAGCTAAGCAAGCCTTCTCCACGAGTGTAGCGGGTTTCGTACTCCAGCATCTTCTTGCTGAGATACTAGATGGCTCTTTCCACCTTGTCTTCTGTTTCTTGCGCAAGCATGCAGCCCATTGTGGTTTCAAGCATCGATAGATACAAAATCAACAGCTTCTTGGTTCTAGCGGTGACAACACGGGCGAAGTTCTCAGAATATTCTTTAACTGCTCAAATACAACTTGACATCGGCCGTCCCATTAGAACTTCTTTCCTTTCTTGAGGAGGCTAAAAGTGGTTCACAAGTCAAGGTTAATTTGAGATAAACCGCCTTATGAATTGCACTTTACCCGTAAAGCCTCGCACCTCCTTTTCACCCTTGGTGGTGGCATTTCTAAGATGGCCTTGATTTTGAAGGGTCGACCTCGATGTCCCTTTGTGTAATCAAATCCTAGCATTTTTCCCACAGAACACCAAATGTATACACTTCGAGGGTTTAGCCGAACCTAATTCCCCGATCCTTTGAAAAACTTGTGCAAGGCTGTAGTGGCCCTCTCTTTCTTTGGATTTGACAATCATGTTGTCCACGCACACCTCAACCTCTTTGTGGATCATGTCGTAATATCGTGGTTATGCCCGCTGATAAGTAGCTCCCCAAAGATTCTTCAACCCAAATGGCATGACTCTATAGCAAGATGTTCTTCACGGTGGTGAATGCGCCTTCTCCCTGCCTTCTCGCGCCATCACTATCCGGTTGTAGCCCGAGAAGCCATCCATGAATGAGAGCAAAGCATGCCCCATCGTGGAAATCCACCAACTCATCGATGTGGTAGGGAAAGTCGCCTTCTGACTAGCTCGCTCAAATCCTCAAATCCACACATACCCAGATCTTGCCATCCTTCTAAGACCGAATAATGTTGGCCAACCAAGTCGGGTATTCGACACTCAAAGAAGCTCAAGGCCGATTTGTTTGGTGACCTCTTCCTTAATCTTGAGAGCCCACCGGGCGGATCCTTCGAAGTTTCGCTTGATGTGCCTGCCTCGGTCAGGGGATCCGATCAGATAATCTCAAGATCGATTCTGCATGTCTTCAGAGGACCACGCAAAACATCTTTTGAAATCTTTTAATAAAGCGACTGCGCTCAGATTCCTCCGAAGACAACGTGGACCCGATCCGACCAAATGCAGTCCTCCTCAAGACTAATGTTCACTAGTGATTTCATCCATTAAAGGTTTGACAAATCTCTCTTGCTCTTGCTCAATTAAACGCTAAAACCGAGGAACTTCCTCGCTGCTTTTCATCAAAATTTTGAAAGTCCGAATTAATGCAATAAATCAAGGGCAAAAAGTACTCGAAACCACAGCTTATTTGATTCTCATTACACATCCAAATCGTCCGATTCATTTACAACAGACTAAATGAAAAGGAAAAGACGACCTAGACAGATCAGGTATCCTGTTATCATCCCAGATTACCAGATTCAAACTCGCCGAGCCGAACTCGATTCCGACTCACAAGACTCGGTGGAATCAGATTCCGGCTCACTACCTGACCCGATGCTGTTGGACAAAAATCCCTCCTCATATTGCCAAGTGAAAGAGGGTGCGATAGATGTATCCAAGATAGCCGCTGGTAGGCCCGCAGCCGTTTCATCCCCAATCATGGAAACCGAGAAGTTATCCCCCAAGAACTTATGGTCGATCGGAGGATCATAAAGTAGACATGCCAGTGCTACCCCCATTTCAAATTATGTGCCCTCAGGATCCACTGCCTTACACTGCTCAACCTCAGCTGATGGGTCTGTCTGCTCTATGGCAACGTCATCCCCGGACAGTTGCAGGTCAAAGAAGATCTCAAAACCTGGCATGCGCTTCTTCTCCGCGTTTAGCCACGGCTCTGGGAAGCCGCAAAATGGAAAGTCCTCCCTCTGGACAAAGCGTCTGCTCAGGTACCTCAATGGGCCTATGCATTAACTGATAAGGCTTCCCAGCCTGCTTTGCTCTGGCTCTTCCGGCCATTTCTTTTCCCTTTCTCACCCAATCCTCTTTGGTGGGCAGATAACCCAAGCCAAAGGTATGAGGGTTGTGGCACTTCGCCCAATGCTGCAACGCCTTTCCGCCTCCTTCCTAATCCCATCCCGGGGATATGTTGTAGCTTGTTCATGAGGTAGACAGATTGAGCATTGACGTACACTCCCTCATTCACAGCCATAAATATTCTGCACCGTCCGAGCCTCAACCAAAGTGAACCCTGATAAGAAAACATCCTCTATGTCATGCTCGATTTCCAAGATGTGGACACTTCGGGCGTGATGGATTGATGAATTCAAGACAATAGCCACCCCTTCCCGTGAGGGTACTTCAACAACTGATGTAGAGTGGAAGAGACTGCCTTTACTTGGTGCAACCACGCCCGCCCAAGAGTAGATTGAAGGTTCATGAACGCCCAAGACATGAAATTCAATGTTATGTTGTCCTGCATCAACCTAAGTCCGAATTTTGACATCCCCATCACTTCTCGCTAGTATTATCATATGCTCGATCACCGAGTAGTCGGCACGAAGTCCGCGGCTTCAACCCGACAGATACGCTGCTCGGGTCAGACATTGATGACGCACTCAGATCAACTAGTACCACCTAGATTCACTTGTCTCTACATTCCATGGAAACGAGAGGTTTGTTATGATTTGTGCCCTCAGGTAGTTCTTGTCCGAAAAGGTTAATGCCGAAACCTCCTCTCGAAAAGACTAGGCCAACCAACTACTCGTGTAGTATCTATAGAGAGTTTGGCCTTGTCCATGGCGATAGGATAGCATGTCTGTACTCATGATGCCATAAGCAAATTCCCCAAATGGAGATGTCCGCTTGTATTTTCTTCAATTGTTTGAGCACGCCTTCTTCTTCAACTGCTTTCTCTGCTTTCAACTTCCTTGTCTTTCCCAGACGCCTCAGTTGGTCTAAGTCGGGCTTGAAATACCGCCCACTCCTTGTCATATGAGCGACCTCCAATATACTGTATCATCTCCGTTGATTACTTCCCAATCCTCATCCGTGGGCCAAACATAAATCATCGCCTTCCCACCACATTCCGCTTAAGAACCGACAGACACTGTCCGGCCCAGATGATCGCATCAGAAAGACCTTCAAATTCTCATGCCCGCAAAGATTTTCGCTCCTGCACACAAAGACTTTCAACTCCTACATGGGCTTTAGCTTTTCCGATTCTCTCAATCCTCAAATCTTTGTTGTTCCAACTGCACAAGATAACCGTGGTTCAATACTCCTCAGATTTACAATCCCCAAGTTTTGAGCGAATTTAGTGCGCTCTCGGCGGTGTATTCGACTTTAGGCCCTTCCGCCACCATCGATATTTTGCCGCCGCCCTGCTCGTTGATATTCTACGACATCTGTTGATCATCTAACCATCCCAGAACTTCGCCGACTTCATATTCAAACCGCTTGATTGTCCGATCCCCGATTCTTGGTCATCAAGAACTAGAGGTTGGCAAGGTCCTCTCCTACACAGTTAGGTCATCTGTTCCCTGCTCAAATCATTCCCCTCAATCACACATAATTTCGCTTCTTCGGCAAATTTTATACTCACCTCGATCGCCCATCGACCGATGTATCCACTTGGATCATAGGCTTCTTCAAAGAAGATTCCCGATCGCTCAATCTCGCACTCAAGAACCCCACTTTCCTCCGAATCGCCATGTCCCTCTTTGGTCACCACCATTGGCTCAGATTGGGTTGTGGAGATGTCCATTATGCACAAGTCAATGTAGACAGAAGGATTACCTCCGCTTAGGTAGGTGGGATGGGTGATATAGATACTAGGATCGTAAGACACGCACCCAGCTTTGGATGAAGTTGATTCTGGGAGGAAGGGCTTGATTATGTGGTGGGAGAGGATTTGTCGTGACGCTGGGTTTTTCGGGAGGCACGATCACCTGCTTGTTAATAAGATCCTAGATCTCATGACGCAATCTGTAACAACGGTCGGTGTCATGACCATACTGTTGGTGATACGCACAATATTTTGCCAGGTCATGAGAGGGAGGGAGTAGATTTGGTAGTGGCCTCGGCTCTAGGGGCGTCAAATGCTTCTTCCTGATTAATACCTCCAGAGCTTTGGACAGGGGCATATATAGGGGTGTGAAGGTTCTTTGGCCTCTGGGTTGATATTTGGTGTTTTGGGTATTGCTTCCAGATGCGCCAGAGAAAGGCGTGGCTATCACGGGTCTTGGGGGAGGGGGAATGGTGGCGACCATGCTCACCTCGGCTCGTGGCAGCTAAATACCACTGCGTTGTTGTTACGATTGAAAGTCCTTCCGGTTGCTCCTATCCGGGTCGATCGACCTTGTTTCATGGCATCCTCGACCAGACCCCATCTCATGTAAACCGAGAAGGTGGGAAAAGGAGTACAATCATCTTCTCGATCAACTTTGGTTGGAGATTGCGCACAATCATCCTGATTTGATCTTTGTTTGTAGGCCTCAAGGTCATCATCGATGCCTTCGCCCTCCATCGAGTTACAAAGTCTAAAAAAGTCTCCTTGGGTTCCTACCTCATTGTTTCGAGATCACGAGTTGTAATCTCGATCTGTGTATTATACGAGTACTGTGCGACAAAGGCCTCAGCCATCTCATCCCAACTTCTTTTGACCTCGTCTTCCAACTTCGCGTACCAGATGGCAGCCACACCCGACAAAGTTCGGCCGAACAGAGAAAGTTTTTGTGGTCGGGTTAGGCCCATTGGCCGCAGAATGTTTGAGAAAAGCCGAAGATGGACCATGGGGTCCCCGGACCCGTCGAAACGGTCAATTTGTGGCATCTTGAACCTATCGGGCAATGTCACGGCGACGTTGATGTATCTGTCCTCGATGTCTGGAATGGTCTTCACCCCTTGTGATTTCTTGAAAAGCTTCTCAAGCTTGCTCAGTTTTAGAGCTGTATGGTCCATTTCGAACTCAAAAGGAGAGTCCGGGTGGTTGTGTGTATGGGTCTTGGACAGTTGAGGCGGAAGCGGGCGAGCCGCCCATGGAAGATTCGTGTCCTCTTGGATATTCTCGACATTTGGCACTGTTTTGGGTGTTTGGCGAGCATTCGACAAGAGGTGCCTGCCGTAATGAGGGCCCCGTGGAGGAGGAACTCGTGTGAAGTAAATACCGATTCTCATTGCTGGCCTAGTGATTAGCTCACCGGCCGGGCCATGATTGCATTTTGTTGCTTGGAGAACTCGCTTGGCGGGCAGATCCTCTTGCATCTATCTCATGCTCTCCTCAAGATTTGGCGATTAGGGCTTCCACCGATGTATTTTGCTAATCCATTTGATCGACCGTAGATCTATCTCGATAGCAACAATTGGGACCTCAATCCTACTATCCTCTCGATGGAGTAACCCACCGCTCGCAACCTCGCTCGACACAATGCGCTTCCTTGGCTTTCTCGACAACGGGTAGAGAATAGAACACTGGATGTCACAACCGTATCCTCGGACGATTGAGTCGGCGACCAGTGTCCAAAGTGCTTGGGGAATATCTCGGGTTGGAAGCAATGGTGCTAAACCGCCCTAGCAAAAGATAAATAAAGCAAAAGGACATAAATAACTCAGATAAATGAACAAAGATGACAAATTAAAATAAATACACAACACACAATAAGCATACAACACACTTGATAAGTCAAAACACACTGCTCCAAATATCGATCATCGCCCCCGAGTCATCGTTTTCAAAGATCAATTGATACCCATAGATAATCGATTCTCAACATCGATTGATGCCCACAGGCCTGATGCCCAAACTTGCAAACTGATACATGCATTACTGTAGAAACGCACTCTAAAGCACATAACAAGCAAGTGAGAGCCAAAACACCCCTATGTTCAGTAGGGTTTCGCCCTATTTTGTCAGGAACTAGGGTTTCACTACACACGCAGTGGTTTCAAACAACCTATATCGGATAAGCAACCTGTCCTAGTTTGGAATGGTCACTACGGATTTCGATATACACTAGGTCGAATGGCCAAAGAGGGTGCCCCGGTAAAACCGAGGTTTGTGTTCCCATACTGGCAGAGCTCAGAATCGGTCAAATTTTATGGTCATGCCTTGATAAGACAAGCCTCCCAAGAAACCGCTCGAAAAGCAGATGGCAAACACGGTCCTAAGCATACCAATGCAAATGCAATGCAAAGAAACACACCAGAGTAGTCAAAACCAGATATCATAAGTTCGAGTCAAGTTCTCTAAATCCTCAAAGAGTCACGCCAAATCAGAGACAGTTCATGGGGACCTCACATACCAGACTGATTTTTGTGTCACGGTTCTTAATCTTGAACCAAAGAGTCCAAACCCGGCAAATCGTTTTGAGAAAACAGATTTTTGAAAGAAGTGCCAAACATGGACTGCTTTACCAGATACAGAGTCACCACCTAAATATTTTATTTTTGGAAAATTTAGGAAACCCTGACTCGTTTGCCTAAGGCCACGTGTCCGTCATCACCAAAGTTGCCTTGGCTTGGGAACTTGGGTACGATTGGGGAAGGTCACTTCGTGAGCACCCCCGCTCGCCCGAACAAAGATCGGCCTCTACTAACCATAATATCTATTTTTGAAAACATTGTGTGTTCTTATTCCGGTTATTAGCCTAGGTTACTATGTGATGCGCACAGCATACAAGTATAGACTAAGTCGTCTGAATTGGAACAAAACACTTCATGTTTGTTTGTGAAAATGGTTTGCTACTCGCAAGTAGGCTTAAAATACGGATTTTGCCACCCTCGGGTGGGCTTAGAAAACATAATTTTGCCACTATCTAGTGGGCTTAAAACAAACATTTGATGAATTGTTCCAATCCAAATAACCCAACCTCCACCCACAAGCATTCAGGCAGTTATATCACATAAGCAGTTAGCCTCATGGTAAGCATGCTATTCATGGCCACTTACATCAAGATGCAAGGATGCTAAAGCATAAAACTCACCGAGTACTCCAAGCCAAAACAGAACTACATTAGAAATCATGCATGATCCTAAGTATACGTAAATGCCTAATGCAACACATGCAAAATGCAAACTAATAGCAAAGCCTATTCTAAACATGGCATATGAATGCTACATAACATGTATTCAACTTGAAATTGAAATACAAATGCAAGTAGTATGATGCGCCAAGTCTTGCATGCAAAACAGATGAATGAATGCAAACATGCTATCATATCAGATGCTAATTGAAATATGCCCTAATCAAACCATCATAAGGTGTAAATAAAAGAGAAGAAAGACGGGGTTGAAGACAAACATCACACTCACGCACACTTATTACAATTATGCCCTCGCACGAGGGTCCAAATAAATAATATACAAATCCGAATAATACAAATTCAAATAAATAATACAAATCAAAATATATACAAATTCCTAATTAATTAACAAATTAACTAAGAAAAGAATAATCGCATGCAAGCCGTGGACTATCTTGACTCTTCTTCGATAATGAATGATGTATGTCCGGTTGCCTTCGCTAAATCCACAACGATGCCCCCAATTAGCCTCATTGCAATGGTTTTTGGAAAGCGCCAAGCCTCTAAGATCATGATTCTTGATTTGCTGCAACAGAGAGCAGGAAAGCGGCATGGCAATGTATTTTCACAAATGTATGCATGCCTCGATCTTCATGCCACCAATCACGCATATCGATGCATGATGGCCGAGGAGTCGGATTGCACTATTCAATATGGAATGAATGCACATGAAAACTTAACTAAAACCTAACTCCATCATGGATAATCCGGAGTGTTGCGGATCGAAATTGAGACACGCCTGTCACTCGAGTAAAAACGCATTCGTTTCGTGCTCTGCTAACTCCTATCCCGAACACAATGCAATATGCATGATATGCATGAAATGCAACTAAGATACATCCTAACATGCAACATGCTATGAAATGGCATACACGATGCACGAGGTAACATGTCATACACAATGCACTAACATACAATCCTAGCATACACAACGCTATGGAATGAAATGGTATACACAATGCGATATGGACTTACACTAACACAAGTGGACCTTAGCCACACTCACATAAGAGCCCAGTAGATGAAAATGAGACAACTCGAAATGCGTGCACGCGTGCACGCAAACCGAGGACCGAACCTAAGGCACCGAAATGCCACTCTAACAAGATATGGCAAGACATGGAATATGGAACACTATCATGCAAATTTCAGTAGCAAAATGAGATGCAAAACAGCCCCGAAACATGGCAAATGGTACCGATGCATGGAACGAGCCTCAAACATGAAATTAGGCATACTAATGACCTATAGCTATGCAATACATGCATTATTTGAACATGAAGTGTAAAGAAAGAAGCAAGGAAACCCCAAAAAGCATATTTACAGTTTAAAGCAAGGCTAACAAAGGCAAAAATAGGGCTAAATTAGCATGCAAAAATGACCCTAAAAGTGAGATAATGGAGCAACTAACAGATTCTGGCCCCAAAAAGAGAAGGGCCCTTCTAAAATGTGGAAGAGGAGCCCAGAATATGATGTTTTACAGTTTATGTCAAGCCACAAAAACAGACAAAAGTATGGCAAAATTCCTATGCAAGAAATGGGCCAAAATGGAGACAAAGAAGCAACTGATACATGCTGGCCTCAAACAGATGAAGGTCCTTCAACAAAGTTTAAGAGGGACCTAAAAAATGACTTTTTACAGTTTATGATCAGACCCAAAACAATATACAAGTATGCTCAAAATGCTATGCAAAATAAGGCCTAAAAAGAGGTTACAACACAAAGTATACAAAAGATGCTTCAAATAGTAATAGACCCTTAATGAAACATAAATAGGGGGTCAAAATAAGACCCTTTTCAGTTCGGACCAAAGTCCAAAAACAGAAGCACAATAGGCTAATAAATCATGCAAAAATGGGGCTAAAATATGGATATCAAAGCAAGTAGCACATGGAGGACTCAAACAGTGATGAGCCCTTCTACAATATTGAATAAGGGCTCAAAATAAGCCTATTTACAGTTTACAACATGCCTCAAAACAGATTACACATAAGCCTAAAATGCTACACAAGAGATAGGCATACAAGAGGGATAATGAAGCAAGTGTAAAATGGGGGCTTCAAACAGTGAGAGTCCCTTCATTAAACATGAAATAGAGCTCAAAAAAACACTACTTTCAGTTATGTCCAGATCTCACATGTACAAGCAAGAAGGGCTAAGAAATGGTACAAAATAAACTCAAAAATGGGGAAATGGTGCTCACCCTTGTAGACCAATCGCTTGCTGCCTCTTGGACCAAGAAAGGCTGCCTCCTAGACTCTGAGAAGACCCTCTTAGCTGCTGGAATGGAGATGGTGGTGTGGTGCTAGGTGATGGTGTGAAAAAGGGGTGTGAGACTTGAGAAATTTGAGTGTTTGGAAGAGAGGAAGAGGGAGGGGTGTAATGCAAGCTTAAGGCAAATTTTTCCAACCCCAAAATCAGACCTGGGGTGTTGGTTATATAGGCCAAAGAGAGGGAAAAAAGGGGAGGGAAATCACTCCAAGTTTCCCTCCAAAAGTTGGCCCCCCGGATACAGAATCTGGGGGGAAAAAAAGTGTATTTTTGTAATGTACCTACAGCAAGGAGTAAGGCCGGCCAGCTATTGAGGTTGCAAGTGGCCGGCCGGCTCTCCCTATGGCCGGCCGGCCAGGGGTCAAAAGGCCAAGTCAAATTAGTGGCCGGCCACCACAGATTGGTGGCCTCCCATGTGTTCTCAACACAACCCTGTGGTCAAAAATTGGAAACAGTGAACCAGGAGAGAGAACAACCCACTTTTCAAAGGGGTTCAAAAGGTTCAAATGGAATTATTGGCCGGCCACCAAATATTGGTGGCCTCCCAGATGTGTACATCACAAATATGGGGGTTAGGGTTGAAGAAAATGGCCCAAGGGTGGTCAACATTGGCTTCCGAGTGAGAAAAAAACGGGCGACAGAGGGCGATGAAGGAATATAACTGGTTGCTAAAACAATTATTGGCCTCCCACCCTTCTACGACCTTCCTGGTGATGAAACAGAGGTTCCTACCAAAAATGAACGAAAACTGATGCAAAATGAAGGTTCGGGGACCGAAACGCGTAGTCCGAGGCCCCGAAAACTGACTGTTAGGCACCGGGAGTGGTGTTCGACCACAAAGTTGGTCTCTCGGACCATAGTGTCCCTTAAAAGGGAGGAAATAAGACGCATGCCAAAAACCGGAGCAAACGGAGGTGGTTAGGCAGTCCCGAACCGAGGCACTCGACCGACGGTTCAAAACCGAACCGGCTCGAATGGGAAAAATGGCCTACGACCACGAGATGCAGCCTACGGCCACTGAGAGATGATCTACTAGACCTCTCTCTCCCTCTGGGAAAAGAAACAGAGAAAATCGAGTCTGGTTCGCAAACCGAGGCCAAGTATAGAAAGGTTTCGGAAGTCCGAAGGCAAGGCTCACGACCGAGACTCTGAGACTTCTAAACGAGCACAATATGCAACATCACCGAGCGCTCAATCGGTGACGTCTGAGTCTTAAGGTCGGTCAAAAATGGGGTGTCTACATAGGGTTGGTGTTTATTTTATTTTATACTAGTGGTGGGCACACATAAGGTCAAATAAATAGATAAATATACAATATATATATATATATATAAGTTATATGCAAATCAAATGGTAAGAGCTTTATTTATTAATTTTGTGGTTTAGAGTTCAAGTCACGCCCTCTACTCTATTTTTTTTTTTTTAATAATAAATCTTGCCTCCAAATTAAAGACTTTCACCATAAATTTATTTTAGGTTTAAAATTAATTAAAAGACCCTCCAAATATTTAATTTGCACTTTATGATTCACCATAAAAATATTTGAGATTGTAAAATTATTATTACTTAATTATTTATTTGATTTGTATATTCAGGTTCTCACAAGCATATCATGGTAATGTTAAGTCTCTTAACCACCTTCCATCTTTTTGCATCTCCATGTCTTTTCCCTTTATTCTTTGTAGTCCTGCTATGAGGAAAAGGCTACCTCAGAGTCACCAACCACGCTATCCTTATTATATCCATGCTTCTCTGGTTCAGTTTCCATACTCTTAAATGTGTCAGCCACCAATGAGTGTGCAAAAGAAAGAAAAAAAAATGTGCAAAAGAAAGAGAGAAAAAAAAATCATTGATTGAGGGGGAGCCTCCGCTTTTACTCACCAAATACCCCTTGATTTCTAGTGGTTTGACTTTTCTTAGTTGTGCTTAGATTCTCTTGCCAGAGGTTCAGCTATCAGATCACTACTAGAATTTGAATCTTGTGTTTGTCGAACTCCAAGAGTCACACACACTTTTATCATGGGATCTATGCTTTTCACATAATGCATCACTTTCTTTCATAAGGAATCTTCTACTGGCTATGCACATTGTGTTTGCAAGTAATTATGTTTCTTGGATAATCTTGTGTGTTTTTAGGATACAAATCTAAAATTCCTTACTTACTTCACCATATTTTGTTTTTGTCTTTTCCTTCTTATTCATTATTTTCAATGTTTGTGGTTGCTTTTACTGAAGGGGAGTTTGGTTCATCTTGGTTTGTGTATTGCTATCCATTGCTTGTTTATTGCTTACTTCTCGCAAGTTATTAATTTTTCCATCATCTTGTCCCTGCTTGTGTGGTTTTTGATCTTGTTCTCGTTGTTTGAATTTCCTTTGTCAATTCGTGACAAAAAGGGGGAGAAATGTTGTCGGGTGCATGTGTCTTAGGATTTCATGTATTTATGCCATGTGTCGGGTGCATATGTCTTAATTTTCATGTTTTCATGCTACATGTTCTTAAAATCTCCAATTTATATCTGTTCATATTTCCATCTCATGCTTCAAGATAATCTTGTCATATGTCTATTGCTTTTTCATATACTCTTGTGGCACTAATAGTTGTTTTGGAGATTATGGCACTAATAGCTGTTTTGCAGATCATGACCTTGAGAATGAAGTTTGCTTTTGTTGGCTGTAATGGGTTGGGGTGATTAGGATGTAATGGGTTGGGGTGATTAGGATTTTATTTGTTAAGTGTGTTTTGTTACGGTATTGCCAAAGGACGAGATTGTTAGGTTTTTATTCTTGGCAATCCCATTGGACAAAACTCCTTTCAGTTGTAATTATATTCGCTCTTTTATTTCAGTGAGGCTATGAGTTTTAGATGCGAAGCCAACCCGAATTGTGCCTTGTAAAGAAGTTTGTGAAGTTAATTCTTTCATGTTTACCACTTTGCTAACTATGCCTAGTCACCACGGGTCTTGGGGCTGTCCCTTGGTCGGGTCAATGCAACGCCATGATCGAAGGTAGTGCCCCAAAGCAAAAAAGCAAAAATGCAATGGTTGCTTGTTCGCTCAAGCGCCATTTGTGCACTCGAGCAAAGAATCTTTGGTTCCAGAAGTTTGATCTGTAACAACCTAAAATTTAAGTTGTCCTTAAATTTTATACTAGTATTATGGTTGTATGTGATGATATATTATTAAATAAATAATAATAAATACAGAATCTAATTTGGCATTGGATTATCAAATATGGGATTAATTAGGGATTATTATTTGGGGTCAAATTAACAGAAATATGAAATTATAATACTAGTTTGGCCAAATTAAAGTTAAAGATAGTAAATAAATAAATATAAAAGTAAGAGTAAATAAATAACAATAATAATAACAATAATAATAATGGGTGTGGTAGTAAAACAAATAATTAATTTTATGTTGGTATATGATAGAGTGTAATCTAATTAGGGATTGATTTATTTATATAATTATATTAGAAAATCACAAAGTGTAATTATCTTAAATATTTATTAAAGATAAGTATAAATCTAATCGAATCAGTAGGAGGATACGCTCTGCCATGTGTTGGCCAGCGGACGTTCTTACTTCCCTATAAATAGAGAGGAGGTGCTCAACTGTGGGAAAAAGAAAAAGAGAAAGGAAAGGAAATGAAAGGAAAAGAAACTAAAGAAAGGGAAGGAGAATATTGGAAGTAAAAAAGGTCTTTGATAGTGGAAAGAAATAGTGAGATATTAAATTTAAGGTAAGTTATATTATACCTTGAGTCACCATAATATATTTTACGTATGTTTTGACTTGTCATAAATTATTACATACAAGTTTATGTTTTATAAATTATATTAATATTCCAATTACGTAGATTATTTTCTGAACCCAATTTGCTTAAAATGAAACCCGTGGATATGTTTGTTTAACTTTTAATGATTATTTGACTATGACCTTATATACAATTATGTTTTGTAAGTACCATCATAGGAGTCCCACGCCTTAGGGGACTTAAATAACCATCGGCTCTGTTTGGTCACTTTGTGGCCCTCTGTTATCATGGATCTATTGACCTCTGCTCTATGCGGAGCAAAGTGCTGTGCAGAGATAAGTGCTACACTATTGTGGGTGTCAACTCTATAATCCATACGAGCCACCTCTTGAATCCGGACCTTTGTTTTGACTGTCATTCTCGTGACCTTTGTTCCATTCTGTTCGATACCGTGGTTGTGGTTATTTATTTACATAATCTCAGTTTTGCTACTTAAATGATTATTTGTTCAGACTAAGTTATTTTAAATATTTTAGTTACATAATTATCCATGGTTATTTTGTGTCCCTTATACTCTTAACATAATATTTCTCACTCTGCCATGTGCTTATAGCTGTTTACCAATTTTCAGGAAACAATGCAATTCAAAAATAGCTTTTGGAAAGTCTTAGATGCAAGGCTGCGGAATAGATACACACAACACCTTTATAATATTCTTATATGTAAATATCGGTCTTTTTGGTCAATAAATTTTGTAATAAAAATAGAAGCTCCGATGATTATTTTGGTACCCTCACTTAAATATTATTTCCGCTTACATTTATTTATTTGTTCAAGAATTGGCCGGAGATAACTTCAGTTACTGGCCATCACGATACTTAACCTTTGGGTACGGAGAGCAAGTTGTGACAAATGTTATCAGAGCAATGGTTTATAAAAAAAATAAATAAATAAAACAAATCATCATTGGAGCATAGGACACACGCACATTTAAGAAGTAGGATAGCTGGTAATTAGTACCTAAATATTATATTTTGTTAGTCGATTTAATTATATTATAATTTTATATGATTTTATATATATATATATATATATATATTTTGGTGTGCATAATTTGTGAGAGATATTTGTTATAGCAAAAGAAGGAAAAGAAACAGAGGGTGTCAAGCTCAAACACCCAACAAAATTATAATGTAATTAAATACATATAATTTCAAGTTCAGTATTCAAAAAAAAATTTCATTTCGATTTTTTTAAAAGTAGGTTCAAATTATAAAGATACTAATTTTAAAACTATTTTTCGTCAGTGGAAAGTTCACAGATAAAAGAAATGGAAGCTCATCTCAAATTCTTTCAACTCCTACATATGATTCTGTCATTTCACTTCCAATCGCTTGTTTGATTGTGTTCTCATTTTATTTTATTTTATTTTTTTTGAAAATAAAACTAATGAAAAGTTTTTAAAGTCACTAATTGTTTCTCATTTTGACCCAAAATAATTTTTGACAACTAGACAGTGAGTTGTTTTTTGTAAAGTTTTTTTTGAGGAAATATTTTCTATCAGATTAATCATCTAATATATATATTTATCAGAGTGCGCAGCGGATAGCTTATACATATGACAAATTTCGAGGATGAAATTTTTAAAAGGAAAGAAGATTGTAACAATCCGAAAATTTAAGTTGTCCCTTAAATTTTATACTACTATTATGGTTGTATGTGATGATATATTATTAAATAAATAATAATAAATACAGAATCTAATTTGACATTGGATTATCAAATATGGGATTAATTAGGGATTATTATTTAGGGTCAAATTAACATAAATATGGAATTATAATACTAGTTGGGCCAAATTAAAGTTAAAGATAGTAAATAAATAAATATAAAAGTAAGAGTAAATAAATAACAATAATAATAATAATGGGTGTGGTAGTAAAATAAATAATTAATTTTATGTTGGTATATGATAGAGTGTAATTTAATTAGGGATTGATTTATTTATATAATTATATTAGAAAACTGGACCAAAGTGTAATTATCTTAAATATTTATTAAAGATAAGTATAAATCTAATCGAATCAGTGAGAGGATACGCGCTGCCACGTGTTGGCCAGCTGACGTTCTTACCTCCCTATAAGTGGGAAGGAGGTGCTCAATTGTGGGAAAAAGAAAAGGAGAAAGGAAAGGAAAAGAAACTAAAGAAAGAGATAGAGAATATTAGAAGTAAAGAAGGTCTTTGATAGTAGAAAGAAAGAGTGACGTATTAAAGTTAAGGTGAGTTATATTATACCTTGAGTCACCATAATATATTTTACGTATGTTTTGACTTACCATAAATTATTACATACAAGTTTATGTTTTATAAATTATATTAATATTCCAATTACGTAGATTATTTTCTGAATTCTATTTGCTTAAAATGAAACCCATAGATATGTTTGTTTAACTTTTAATGAATATTTGACTATGACAATATATACAATTATGTTTTGTAAGTACCACCACGGGAGTCCCACACCTTGGGGGACTTAAATAACCATCGGCTCTGTTTGGTCACTTTGTGGCTGTAGACACCCCATTTTTGACCGACCTTAAAACTTGGGCGCTACTGATGGTTTACTTGGTAATGAAAGATATGCAGGGCAAAGGGTCGATTTCTTCGGCAAAAAGAGAGTCAAATCTCAACTTCACACCCCTTTTTGGACCAAAACTATTTTGAATGGTTTTTAGACCTTAAAACCCTCTCTTTCAAAAAAAAAAATTGAAAATAGGTTCCTACAATGTCTCGACGCTCGCATTTTGTTAAATGTCGCGCCTTTCGGTAAACCGAGCAAGGACAAAGTGGAAATGAATGAAGAAGAGATGAACTCTTTTGAAAAATCTTTCAAAACACCTTGTTTAGGGGTTTGGATTTGAAGAAAAGAGGAGAGGAGAGAAGAAAACAAGTTTGGGAGAAGTTCGGCATGAATCCGGGAAGGATCGAAACTAAGCGGCTTCACTAAAACAGGAATAACTTTTTGTACAGTTGGAATTTTGATGCAAGGTTGCCACCATTGGATATCTTACTTCCGGAGCTTCAATTTGGACACAAGAATGACCTAAAAAGGAGTCCAAATGAAAGAGATATGCCCGTTCGAAGTAGGACCTACAGCGTAGGTTTTCTCTGCCACATCGGTGAATGGTGCCGCCATGGATGATGCAAAGGTGGCCACTGTGATGGCCGGCCGGCCAACAATGTCAAAAATTAGATTTTTTTGCAGATCTTTTACCTCCAGCTGTTATGCACAAGCCCCCAGCTCAAATATTTCGACCAAAAGCTTTGAATTGCTATATATGAAGCCAAATATCTCATATTCAAGGAAGAGAACTTCCTAAGCAAGTTTTGAGAGCTTCTCTCTCTAAAATCCCTCTCTCTCTACATTTTCAGAGCAAAAACCACTGCCTCTCTCTCTAGAGCCTCTCTCCATTGCCCTTTTGTGAATAGAAGTGCATAGAAGTAGAGAGATACTTCTTGTTTGCATACACTTCCTTCATCAAAGTTGCATATCAGTGGGCTGAGGTCCCTTGGAGCTCATTTTTTACTATTGGAAGGTCATTTGAGCCAGCAAAGAGGCCATTTTGCTGTTGTGCTACAAGGGTAAGCACCTCTCCTCTTTTATATTTGTTTTGCACACTTGCTTCACCACCCTTTTTCCATTGTTTTGAGGCTATTTTTGGGTTAGTGTTGAACTACAAAAACCTCTGTTTTTCCTCTATTTTTCAGCCCTAAAAGTGGTAGTTTAAGCCTTATTTGGCTAGGAGGTTGTCTCTCCCTTTTGCTCCTTAGCTTGTATAGCTTTTGAGCCATCTTTGAAGGCCTTTCAAAACAACTTCTTGTGACCTTTTAACCACTGAAATCCAGAGGATTTTCAGTAATGAAAACCCTGTTTTGAGGTCCCAAATGGGTGGGGGTTGTCCCCCCTCCTCTTCTCTTGTTTGCATGTCTTATTAGCCTATCAAATAAGCATGTGTTTCTACCATTTTGAGGCTTAGTTTAGACACTTTTGTGACTTTTAGGACCTTCTTTAACTCTTTCCATGGCTGGTTTGGTCACCTTATGCATGCTTTATACACTTGTAGTGTAATTCTTGCAAACTAGCCTTATATGCCTCATGAAGTAGCATCTTTTTGTGGCTTGTGTTAGCTCTTTTCAAGCATGTTTTTGTGACTTTTAGGACATGATATGACTCTTTTTTGGGCTGGTTTGGTCACCACTTGCATGCTTCATGTACTTGTAGTGCAAATCTTGCTTACTAGCCTTGTAAGCATGATAGCATATTTTGGCTATGCTCCAGCATGATTTTATTCATATTTTTGTCTTTTTTAGGACTTTTTTGGGCTGCCATGGTCATATGACTCATGTTTTGTATAGCTATAGTGCAAATGCCTTGACTAATCTTGAGTTTTGAGGCCCCTACCATGCTATACTTGTGATGTTTACATGCCTTGGCATTATTTGAAATGATATTTCAGAGCATATAGTGTTGTTACACTTCCATGTTTTCCACTCTTTAAGTGCTCTTGAGAGTTGTACCTTTATGTCTTATTTGTGAGCCATTGCATGAGTCTCATTTTCTAGCCTTTCCAGCCATCATCTCAGTCCATTTTGGCTACTGTTTTGGCCTGCATAAGGTCCGTTCGAGGCTAGTTTGGCCATTTGAGCATTGTCTTGCATGCCTCTAGTGTAATACACTTCATTAGCTTTGATGCTTAAGCCTTGCAACATGCATCACATGAGTTGTTTATATGATTTTAAGTCATTCAGCATGACATTTCAATGCTGGAACATGTGCCATTGTACTCTATGTTTCATCCTTTCAATGCCTTTTAGAGAGTTGCGTTTTGTGCCTTAAGCTTGGGCTAATGTGCATGCATGTTTGTATAGTTCTTTGAGCTTCTATCTTGACATGTTTGGCCACTGATTTGGGCATATCTGAGGTCTGTCCATTTTGGTTTAAGTCCATTGAGCATGGTTGATTACATTTTGTTTGCATGCTTGCATTACATCGCATTGTTTATACCTTATACTTTGCATTGTGTATGCTTAGGTAACATTGCATTGAGTATGCCATCATTTGCATTGTGCATGCTAATTGACATTTGCATTGTGCATGCGTTAGCATTGTGCATGCCATTAGCCTTGTCAGATTGTTCATATTACATTACATATTTGTATGCTTAAGTCATATTGCATGTTTGCATGCTTGAGTCGCATTGTGTATGCCATGCTTGTATTGCACTGTCGTTTGGATTAAGTATTAATCCGAGCATGAGAAATGAGAGACGTTTCATACTTCAAGTGATGAAACGTGTCTCAATTCTCAGTCGCCGACGCTCTTGATCAAGCATGATAGAGTTCTAGGCATTTATGTGTTTTCGTGCATTCATTTCACATTGATTTGCACATGTTGGATCTTTGGCCATCATGCATCGGGATGCGTGGTTGATGGTCTTGGATCCTACTATGCCTCTCCCTTGATGTTTCAAGGTGATATGGGGTGGCATAGTGCGTACATACCCTTGGGAAACCCTCCATTTTCTCTATTTTGTGCTCTGCTACAGCTTGGTGTCACAGCACACCAGTGGCCGACAATGCCTTGCAGATGGCCTGCAGACCTTCATTCTTGGCCGGCAGATGGTCGGCAGTGGCTTCCCATGGCCAGCAGGCCACTGGTGTATTCCCCAGACTGGTTTTGGTAAGATTCAGCAGGAATTCCTTGAGGACACCCTGCAGACAGAGCCTCTAAAGAGCAACCAGAGAGCTTTTCGACTGAGAATCGAGCATGCATCCTTTTCTCCCCAACCAGAAATGGAGCAGATTGTTCTTGCTTTTCCTTATTTGTTAACTAGCTTAAGTTTTGTAATAATTAATTAATTTGTTAATTAGTTAGTTGTTGTAATAATTAGTTGCAGCTAATTATTCAATTTGGTTGTGTAATAATTAGTCTAATTAGATTATTAGATTAGTTGATTAGCTTAGCATAGCTAGCTTAGCACATTCATTCGGACCCTCCGTCGAGAGGGCGAACTTTGTAATAAGTGTGCATGCGTGTGTGCATGTCTTCCAACCCCAATTTCTTTCTCCCTTTTACTTACCGCTTTCAATGGTTAGTTTTAGGTCATGTTTCAATTAGCATCCTTATGCTATGCATGTTTTGCATCATTCATCTGTATTGCATGCACTGGGCTCAGCGCATCATACTAACTGCATTGTATTTCAATTCCAAATTGAATACATGTTATCTAATTGCATCTCATATGCCATCTTAGAATAGCTGAGCCTATTTCTAGTTGCATTTTTGCATGTGTTGCATTAGCCACCTTCACATGAACTAAGATCATGCATTGATTACTAACTAGTTCTTTGTTTTGGCTCGGAGTACACTTTGAGTGTTTGTACTTTAGCATCCTCGTATGAGTGTGAATATTGCCACGACAGCATGCTTGCCATGAGGCTAACTGCTTATGTGATATAACTGCTTGAATGCCTGTGGGTGAAGGTTGGATTGCTTGAATTGGAACAATTCATCAAATCCTCGTTTTAGCCTACTTCCGAGTAGCAAACTTCAAACCATTTTTCAAAACAAACAAGTATGCAATGCTTTGTTCCAAATTAGGCGATCTAGTCTATACTTGTATGCTGTGCACATCACATAGTAATTGTAGGTTTAATAACCGAAATAAGAACACATGTATTTTCAAAAACAAGATATCATGTTAATAGTGGCCAATCTTTGATCGGGCGAGCGAGGGTGCTCATTGCATGACCTTCCCCAATCGTACCCAAGTTCCCGAGCCGAGGCAACTTTGGTGATAACGGACACGTGGCCTTAGACACGAGTCAGGGTTTCCTAAATTTCTCCAAAATAAAATATTTATGTGACAACTCTGTATCTGGCAAAGCAGTCCATGTTTGGCACTTCTTTATAAAATCAGTTTTCCAAAACGATTTGCCAGATTTGGACTCTTTGGTGATTTATCGATCTTGCATTGCACTTTGCAATATCAGATTCAGAACCATGACATTGAGTCTGAACTGTAGTAGTAAGCCCAAATGAACAAAACGGGATTTCGTGCCCAATTTCGCACGCGGAGCCCCGGGACGTTCGGGTGCGTCTACAGTGGCCCTCTGTTGTCATAAATCTATTGACCTCTGTTCTATACAGAGCAAAGTGTTGTGTGGAGATAAGTACTACACTATTGTGGGAGCCACCTCTATAATCTATACGAGCCACCTCTTGAATCCGAACCTCTGTTCAGACTATCACTCCTATGACCTCTGTTCCGTTCTGTTCGGTACCGTGGTTATGGTTATTTATTTACATAATCTCAGTTTTACTACTTAAATGATTATTTGTTCAGACTAAGTTATTTTAAATATTTTAGTTACATAATTATCCATGGTTATTTTGTGTCCCTTATACTCTTGGCATAATATTTCTCATTCTGCCATGTACTTATAGCTGTTTACCAATTTTCAGGAAATAATGCAATTCAAAAATAGTTTTTGGAAAGTCTTAGATGCGGGGCTATGGAATAGACACACACAGCACCGTTATGATATTTTTATATGTTTTTGGTCAATAAATTTTGTAATAAAAATATAAGTTCCAATGATTATTTTGGTACCCTCACTTAAATATTATTTCCGCTTGCATTTATTTATTTGTTCAAGAATTGGACGAAGGTAACTTCAATTACTGGTTATCATGATGCTTAACCCTTGGGTACGAGGAGTGGGTCGTGACATGATCTCTTGCAAAAGTATTGGAAGTTGGAATTCTATGCTCGAGCGAACTTTCCTATACTCGAGCGAGGTCTACTCGAGTAGCCATTCTTGTGCTCGAGCGGAGATCGCAGATTAGTTTTCTATAAATATATGGTTTCATCTATTTTTAGGGTTACGGCTTCCAAATCTTCTTCTTGTATATTAGGGTTTATATCTTGAGCTTTTTTGCTAGTTTCTTTGATGTTTGTTTGAGTTTAAATCTAGTTTGAAAAGTCTACATCAAAGGATTGTTTGTTTCGTTCAATACTAAAAGAGAGTGTTGTTCTTCAGTAGATTCCGTGGAATTTGGGCCTAAAGCTTTGGTGGATTCTAGAGTGGCTCATCATCGTGGATTTGACATTGACATTGTGGATTCATCGTTGGGCAAGACAATTCCAAGGTGAAGACCGTGGTGGAATAGGCATATAGGGGTTGGTTCAATTCGGGCATAGATTCGCTAAGTAATTGAGAGTATACTTGTGTAATTCATTTTGTCTTCTTAGTGGATTGTTTTGTGACTTTGGCCTGTGATTTTTTATCACAATTGGAGGCGCTTCAATTGTGATTTTTCCACATTATAATCGTTGTGTCGATTTGTCTTGATTGTTTGATTGGGATTGTTATTTACTGCTTCAAATTGATACATAATCACAAATCAATAACTAGGGGATTTCTAGATTTTTCAAGAACCTCGACAAGGTCCCTTCGCCTGACATGGCTCAGAAGTTCTTTGTTGCAACCAGTATGTTACAACCACCATTGGAACAACTGTTTGGTGAGTTAAAACCAAACCCAAATTGCATAATCTCTTATCAGTTTTTGCCATGGACAAGTGATGTTGCTCAGAAATTTCATATTCCTAGGCTTGTTTTCCATGGAACCTATTGTTTTTCTCTATTTTTGTCACATAATATACGGACGCACGTGGTGCTTGAGGCATACAAAGCCTTCGAGGAGTCAAGAGTACTTTGTTGTGCCCAGCTTGCCTAACCGAATCGAGCTAACCAAAGCCCAGCTTCCGGGTTTTGCCAATCCGAGCTTATCGGGTTTGAATAACATTCGTGAAAAAATTAGGGAGGCTGAGAAATCAACGTATGGGACTGTGGCTAATACTTTTAAGGAGTTGGAGTCAGAGTATACCAAAAGGCGAAAGGAAATAAAATTTGGTGCATTGGACCTGTTTTGCTATGCAACGAAGACAAGTTAGATAAGGCCGAGAGAGGTACCAAGTCTGTGATTGATACACACCATTGCTTGAATTGGCTTGACTGGCAACAATCAAGAACTATAGTCTATGTTTGCCTCGGAAGCCTCTCTCGCCAAACGCTTTCGCAGATGATAGAGATTGGGTTGGGGCTAGAAGCATCAAACAAGGCATTCATTTGGGTTATATAGGATAAAGTAGAGGAATTGGAGAAATGGAATTTGGAAGACGGATTCAAGGAGAGGACCAAAGATAGAGGCCTTTTGATTCGCGGTTGGGCACCGCAAGTACTGATATTGTCACACTGGGGAATTGGGGGTTTCGTTACACGTTGTGGGTGGAACTCGACACTAGAAGGGATATGTGCAGGCGTGCCAATGACCACATGGCCTATGTTTGGAGAGCAATTTTGCAATGAGAAGTTAATTGTGCAGGTTTTGAGGATTGGAGTGAGTGTTGGTGTGGAGGTTCCTATAAGATAGGGAGAGAAGGAGAAAGTAGGGGTGTTGTTGCATACGGATAATGTTGTGAAGGCCATAAGCAAGTTGATGGATGGAGGAGAGGAAAGAGAGAAAAGAAGAAAAAGAGCTATGCAGCTTGGGGAAATGGCAAAGAGGGCAATGGAAGGAGGTTCTTCTCACCTCAACATGGCAATACTAATTCAGGATATCATGGAAAAGGTAACTTCTAGGCAATGAGAGAGAGAGAGAGAGTGTGTGTGTACTATTGTTGAGCATATGACGTTTTCTGAGTATTGAAAGGTTAGCATGTCAAAGTTACAGTTCATTGCTATGGAATTTGCTAAATAAAATTTTTGGTAAATTACAAACATACCCCTTGAGGATTACTTAAATTACAAATTACCCCCTTTGGTTCTAGAAATTACATTATATCCTCTAAAGTTTCTAATTTCATAACAAATAAGTCCTTTTATTAATAAATAATTAAGTTAATTAACAGTTTTTAATAATGTTAAAATTTTATTTCAATTCACTACAAGAATTTGCACATTTGGCGACCACTTTTGACGACTAAACAAAATTTAGTTGCCAAAAAGTTGACTTTGGGCAACTAAAATATGTATTAGTCAGCGTTGGTAGAGTTTTTAGCTACTAAACTTTTTTAGTCAGGAAATATTATTTATTAGCGACTAAATTATCTTTTTGTCGCAAAAGTGACACTTTAGCGACTAAAAAATTTATTACTCGTCGTTAGTCTCAATTTTAGGCTACTATTTTTTTTTTAGTCGTTGTATATGAATTTTTGCCTACAAAATAAATGTTAGTAGCCAAAAACCAGGTATATTTTTTGGTTAATATGTAGCAACTAAAAAATTTAGTGGGCAAATACAAATTTTTTCCGACCAAATGAAGATTTAGTCGCCAAATATACCTTTGGCGACCAATAAAATAGTCACTGTTTATTTTCCTATGGCTACCAAATAGGATAGTCACCAATAATAACACTTTTGCTGACAAAGATTTCTTTTAGTCTCTAAATCTTCAAATTTTTTAGGGCGCGCATGCGAACTCTTTTAGTGCTACCCACCCCTTTCTCTATTACACACAACAACATTCAACCCTCAGAATCAGACACCAAACCGAAGAGACAAACACCTCACCGCAACCCACCGTACGGAAGACATTACCACTGCCACGGCCATTGCCACCACCGCAAAGCACCACCGACACAGCTGCAGATCACAGGTTCCCCCTCTCTCTCTCCCTTGCTCACTCTCTCGATCTTGGTGTGTCTGTCTGTCTATCTCTCTCTCCCTCACTCACTCTCTTACTATGGGTGTGTCTATCTGTCTCTCTCTCTCTCTCTCTCTCTCTCTCTCTACATACACTTTTCTAATTGTGGCTTTAGGGTTTTATATGCTTGATTTATACTTGATTCAATTGGTTTATATGCTTGATTCAGTTGATTTATTCTCTCAATCTCGCTCTTAGCCGAACCCATTTCAATACATCATTGTCTTGGTTTATATGGTTGATTCAGGTGCATTTACTGTTCATTTCTAAAATAGGTTTGTCCATATGATGACTGTCCCCTAAACCAGAGTTAAGAATGTAATCTCAGCAGTGATTTTTTCATTGCAGAGGAATTAACTTAGGACCTAAACTAGAGTTTTGAAATGGGTTTGTTGTTGTTGTTGTTGTTGTTATTATTATTATTATTATTATTATTATTATTATTATTATTATTATTATTATTATACACTTTCAAAAAAACACTTGATATGACTGAAAAGATACACCAGATTCCAAAACATTTTTCAAACTTAAAACATTACCCTCTTCTAACACGAGAGAAAAAATCAAGGATCAGCATTATTGCCCTACATTACCCCTGTTTACCCTATCTGACATTTCTTTTTCTATTTTTGTTAGTGTACACAAGCATATGCAAAGAAAAAAAAAACAAAAGCCAAAGAAAAACAAAAAACAAAAAACAAAAAAAAAAAAACAAAGAATCCTGCCAAACTCCTAATGGGATGGTAGGAAGTGGCATCAAAGATAGAAATATATATGACCATTTGTCGTGGTGCATAGAGTTGTTGATACTCTAAAAATGTCAATACCCAAAACTTTATTTGTCGTGGTTTGCAAAATTATGTTCTGGTTACACACCAGCTTTGCAACCCTCTAGTTATATTGGAGTAGTTTATGTTTGTCATGTTCTGCTAAATTGTGCAGTGTTTGATGGGATTGTGATGATCTGATTATTTAAGATGATGGGGTTTAAAGATGTTAACTCTGTAAACAATTTTATCTCTAGTTCTTGTGAGCTTAATGTGGTTCTAATCATTTATTATATATATATATATATATGTAAAATTGCTGTTGAAATTCTAAAGGATTAGAATTGAAGTTGTGAATGTATTGAAATGTTGTTTTGTTTCATTGAGCTGTTTAACTAAATGTCTAAATAGGGATTCTGGGTTTTTTATTTATTTATGTTCTCCAGGATTTTTAAGCATTGATAATGTCTGAAGTTGGAGCAAACTCTCAACTACCCATTGATGGTTTACAACCATCTATATCGGTTGAGAGTGAGACCTCTCTACCATCACAGCCTCCCCTGCCAAATCAAAATGTCCTTAATGTAGATGATTCTGATTCTAGTTTAGCTACTAGAAAAAACCCAAGTTTTGTGTGGCAACACCTTAAGAAGGAAGAAATTGATAGGGTATGGAAGACAATATGTAATTATTGTAAGAAGCATCTTAGGGGTAATCCAAAACATGGAACTTCACATTTGTGTGATCACTATAGGAGTTTTCTTAAGAAAAGGGAATGAATGGCCATGAGGCAAAGAGTTTTAACTAGAAACTTTAACAAGGAGAGCTCGAAAGTCTCTTATAGTTTTGATGAAGATATTGCTAGAAAAGAGCTTTCAAATGCCATAATCTTGCATGAATACCTTTTGTCTATTGTGGATCATATTGGGTTTAAAAGATATTCGATGGCACTTCAACCATTGTTTAAAATACCTTCTTGAAACACAATAAAAAAGTGATATTTTGAAAATCTATGACAATGAGAAGGAAATGATAATAAGATTGGTACAAAGCAATCAAAGTAAAGTGGCAATCACAACTGATATATGGATTTCTAGTAATCAAAAGAAAGGATTCATGGCGGTCACGACACACTTTATTGATGATTCTTGGTCATTGCAAAGCCGTATTTTGAGGTATACTTTTGCATATAAATTAATCTATGCTTTATTACAGATTCTTGTTGCATCATCTATTATATGCATTCTACTGAAAACATGTCTTGATGTGCTTTTGGTGTCGAACAATTACAATGGAAGCTATTCATAATGTTTTGTTAATTGAAATTTTGTTTTAATTTATGATTTTAGGTTCATATATCTTCCATGTCCACACACAAAAGAAGTTCTTTGTGATACTTTGCTTATTCGTTTGATGGATTGGGATCTTGATAGAAAAGTATTTGCTATCACTGTTGATAATTGTTCCACCAATGATGCGATGATTAACATTTTGTTGGATAAATTGGATAGTAGTTCTCTTCTTTTGGGTGGGACTTTGTTTCATATGCGTTGTTGAGCACATATTCTCAATTTGATTGTCAAAGATGGATTGGATGTGATAAGAGTAGGTGTAAAGAAAATTCGGGATAGTGTAGCTTATTGGACAACAACTCCTAAAAGGGTAGAAAAATTTGAAGAAACAGCTCGTCAAGTAAAAAATTTTGATACTAAAAAGATAGGACTTCATTGTGCAACTAGGTAGAATTCAACATACTTGATGCTTCAAACTGCCTTGTTGTATAAGGATGTATTTTACCTCCTGAAATATAAAAGACCCAATATACAAAATTGCCAAGTGAGGAGGAGTAAGAGTTTGCTAGAGAAATTTGTGGGAGGTTCAAGATATTTTATAGAGCAACTGAATTGTTTTCTAGAACTAAATATCCCACAGCCAATGTTACTTTTCCAAATTTATGTGAGATTAGGATAACAATCTCTCAACGGCTCTCTTATTCAATTGGAGTGGTTAGGTCAATGGAATCAAAAATGCTAGGAAAGTTTGATAAATATTGGGTGGTTATGCATGGTCTTATAGGAGTTGATGTTGTACGTGATCCTAGGTACAAACTTAGTATGTTGAAGTTTTATTTTGATAAACTTTATGGACATACAGTTGAAGAGAAAATTATAAAGATTCGCCAACTTTGTTATGATTTGTTGCAAGAGTATCAAAGAAAACTTAGTTTGGAGACTGATACTAATATTGAATCTTAGATCCAGAAAATTTCTCTCCAGAGAAAATTCGATCCATAGAAATTCTCTAGATTCCAGTTTAGAGATTTTCTCTGAATTTCTAGAAAATTTCTCTGATTTTCACAAGAATTTTTCTGGGTTTAAACCAAAAAAAAGGCCGGAGATTGTGTACTTGAGAGTCAAACAAAGTGGGTTATTGGTGGTGGAAGAGAGGAGGCGGTGGTTGTGGAGGAGGCGGCTGTGGATGGTTGGAGATAGAGCCAAAATTGTGGTTCAAGAAATGAGAGATTGACTCAGTCTGTGAATCATACTCTTTATCTCCACCACTTGAAGATTTCACACCGTTTCCAGAATCCATTTGCTACCAAAAAAGTGATATGAAAAATGATATATTAAATAAATAAATAATGCCAAACCTGCTGAGACATAGTTGTAGTTCCCAAAAAAGAAGAGAATTTGAGAGAGAGCACAAAGAAAATTTACACAATAATCACAGCCAGAGAAATTTCATACAACTAGAGAAATTTCATACAGTTAGAGAAAATTCACACAATGATCATAGCCACAGAAAATTCACATAGTCCAGAGAAAATTCAATTTGATTTGCTTACACTATATCTATATCTGTATATATGAACATATCTTAACCTTTCCTCCATTTCTTTTCAATTCCACATTTTCTTTTCTTCTAGAAAATTTCTCCACAAAGATGTGTGGTTTGATTGATCTTAATACCGTCAATGATGACAACAACGACTCTTCTCCTCCGTCGCCACATCTAGAGAAAATTTACAAAATTACAAGTAGAGAATTTCTCTAGGTTCAAACCAGAGAAAATTGAAATTTCTCTAAGTTTGAAGACAATTTGCAACATCATAAATTGAATCATAGTATATAGTGAAAAGAATTAATTGGCATATCTACTATGGGAAAGTTATATGATTCTATTATAGCATATATAGCTAGGCTTTCATGGATTGTATGAAATGGAGCTAATGTTTTTCTTGAATTAAAGAAGGTCCAATGATTGGTTTTCAAGAACAACAATAAATAAATAAAAATTTTATTAACCAGAAACAATGATAGATTATCAAAATTGACTGTCAAGTCTGCACAAATCTAGTCCTATTTAGTAACAATTAATCTAATTTTCTTTAAATTCAAACCTCACCAGATTTATTTTTATAAAAAAAAAATTAAACTTCATTCATGCATCATATATGGAAGTCAAAGAGTGGAAGATAAATATGCATGTTTCTATACACGTTTCAAGTTACATTTATAGAACAATTGTAGAGTTCTCCATTCATGTATGAATTAAATATCTAGTATTTGAGATGTGTAAGCATTATAAAATCATACACAAATTTCTCCGAGAGAGAGCACATAGAAATCCAAAGAAAATTAAAATTTCTTTGGTTTTGGACTAATTTTCTTTGATTTATTAACAATTTTATCTGTGTTTTGACCAAACCAAAGAAAATTGTGTTCTGACTCAACCAAAGAAAATTGATCAAAAAGCCAACACAAAGCATCACAACAAGAATTCACAATGTAAATAGTACAATGAGAGTGAGAAACAGAAGGAGAAGAACAAACGCCTCTCTTTCACAGTTGTTCATCTTTGTTCATTTGTATTACCAACTAGTTATTTGTGCTATAGGTGCAAATAAAAAATATCATGGATTGAAAATTCATAACAATTGAACAGTTAGGGTACACATTAGCCTCAGTGAACTTCTTGAGAAGCTCTTCGTGTCTCTTAAACTTTTTCTCAAACACTTGGGCTGGTTGTGATGCGTCAACTTCGCCAGAGCTGGATTCGTTCCCGAAGGAAGGCGCCTGGGTGAACATGTCGTTCATATCGCTGTTGTTGATACAAGATTCATATGTTCTCCAAAGAGTTTTAGAAACTTCTCTATAATAGCTTCAACGCGAACAGAGATAAAATCGATCGCAACAATAGTGAAAAGATCTTTAACAGGAGTGTTAGTGACGATCATCATCGTCGTCGAGCCAAACCCTAATCTCTCTGCCATGGATGTAACGAAGAAAGAGGAGAGATGAAGGGTTTGGAGAGAGAGAGAGAGAGAGAGAGAATGTGTGTGATAAATGGAAGAACCTTAGACTATAAAAAAAAATATCATGGACCTTTCCTATTACTAAAAATAAGATAGGGATCTTAGACTAATTTTCTCTAATTTATAATTGAATCTGATAATTATGGTAGCTATTCGAAGTGGTTGAAAAGAATTGAAACCGTTTATATGTTTTGGATGCATTTTGAAAAAATAATTAAGATATAAAATCATGTGACATCTACATCCGTTCTAGCCTTTATTTAATATATAAGAGATTGTTTGAAAACCTCACGAAAAAGTCAATTTTTTATTAAAAAAATTAAAAAATTAGTTAAAATATCAATTTTTTTACTAATAAAAATAATTTCTTTTAATAAATTTTCAAACAATTAGCTTAGTTTTTACATAAAATCAAAAACGAAAAAGGTTCTCAAAAAAACAAAAAAAAAAAAAAATCCCCACGAATCCCAATCAATCACTAAGCCTACATTTAGGGCTTGTTTGGTTTTATTTTAAGATATAATTTTTGAGAAAAAATTTCAAATTTTTTTTTGTTCAAATTTTTTTTAAAAAAATTTCAAAATTACTTTTTCTCTCCTATATATCAATCAATCACTTTTTCTCTTTTCTCTCTCATTCTCAATTACTTTTTCTCCTACACATATCTACTCAACTACAACAAAATATCAAATCATCCCAAACTCCCAAACTATTTTCAAAATATATAACCAAACAAACGAAAAAAAATTCTAAACTCTCTCCCCAAATTTTTTTTTTGAAAATTTATCTCAAAACACAAACCAAACACATTAGTTTTTAAAACATGATTTGGATAAAAGAATTAAAAATTTTGTTTGGTTAACAATTTTTTATAATACAACTCAAAACTCAATTTTCTCTCACATTCTATATATCAATCAATTAATTTTTTTCTCATATCCATCTATTTAACTAAAAAATAAAATAAAACCACAAATCATCCCAAAATTATTTTTAAAAATCATAATAACCAAACAAATTTTTAACTTTCAAAAACTATTTTTAACAACTTATCTTTCAAAATATAACTCAAAACTCAAAATTCATTTAAAAAACTAAACCAAACAAAACCTTTGTAGTCCATAGATTCTTCCGTCCTCTAGCTTAAAACATACACATGTTTGGATAAAGACTTTGAATAGATATCTATAATAATTTATTGGGATTTGTGACTCTTTTTTTTTTTTTTAAGAAGAGTTTTACCCTATATTTATTTGGCAAATTGGGTTTAATGGATTATGAATGCGATAGGAGTTAATGAGGAGATTAGTAATGTGATGATATCAATTTAGAGATGGAGAATAGAGAGTATTTGTTTGTATGCAATATTATGATATGAGATTAATATATAAAATTACACAAATGCCCTCAAACTAACCAATGTTAGAATAATTACAATATATATATATATATATAAGGCTATTTTGGAAACATGGTTGGCTAATTTTTTATTTTTAGGCCTCATTTGGAAACAGGCTAATTTAGTAACTTTTTTGCTATTTAAAAAGGTAGCTAAAAAAAACTTGTATGTTTGGGATGACTTTTTGGCTAATTATGAAAAGTTGTGCCAAAAGTAGAGAGAAGCCGTAATCTTTGACTTTTTGGTATGGGTTGTTGGCTTTTTGGCTAATTTAGTAACTTTTTAGCTAATTGGCTAATTTAGTCAGTCCCCAAACGGGGCCTTAATCTATTTTAAGTCATATCTACTCTCTATCTTTTTACACATTCTTTTATAAAAACAAAACTTAAAAAATTAACTTTTAATTAATTTTTCAAAACAATTCATAATAAATATATATATATATATATATGGGAGACAACCCACGAGGGATGTCTTGCCCCTTGCATAAATGCCCCTCAAACTTTTTTATTTTTTTTACCATTTCATGCTGATAATGATTTGACAAAGAATTAAGATGAGGGGGCATTTATGTAATTTCATACCCTTTCCACCAGCCAGTGTTAGGCGCCAGGTGAGGCGAGGCACTGCTTATTTCTTTGTCTGCGAGGTCTTAGGCGACTTAAAGGTAGGCTCGCGTCTTAGCGCGACTTGAGCAGCGAGCGAGGCAAGGCCTTGCGACTAGGCGTGCTTGATTTATTAGCAGCTAGATCTGATCTAACGGCTACAGGGTATGTGTTTGAATGGCTGTTAGCCACAGAGGATAACAACTCATGTACAATATGACCAAATATGACTGAAATGAACCCTAATCTATGTCGTTTTACCTCTCTCGCCTCGCCTTCGACTTCGACTGGGCTTGCTCGATTCGACTTCGACTTCGTAGCGACTTTGACTTCGACTTCGCACAGGTATGCTTCGCTTCGCTTCGTCATCTTCTTCTTCTTCTCCTCCTCTTCTGGTCTTCTGGTCGTCTGGTCCTCGACTGGGCTTCTTTTTTTTTTTTTTTTTGCTTCGACCTCGAATGGTCTTCTGATCTCACTCTCTCTCTCTCTCTCTCCTTCTTCTTCTTCTTCTTCTTCTTCTTATGGCTTCGATTCGACTTCGTTCGACTCTGTTTTATTTTTATTTTTATTATTTTTTTTTTCAATTATGTCTGAGTCTCTATTAGGAAATAAATAAATAAATAAATAAATACAAATACAAAAATAAATTTTGAAAAATAAATACAATTACAAAAAATTTATAAATAATTAATTATCTGTATTTATTAAATTTTGTATTTATCTGTTAGGGGAAAAAAATAAATTCTGTATTTATCTGTATTTATTAAATTCTGTATTTAATAAATTATGTATTTATATGTATTTATTAAATTCTGTATTTATCTGTTAGGGAAAAAAAATAAAATTAAAATGTTATGTAATATGCACTTTCATGGCTTTGAGAATTATTTTATATTTTGTCTTGAATCTTGATTACTTTTTATTTTTAAAAAAATTGTTTTAGTACTATGAATGATTAGTCTATGTTAATTTTTTTATTTTTTACTAAGACTGTGCGCCTGTAACAACCCTCATACTGATTATCGATAACCTACTGAATTAACTACTGGTTACTGCTAAACTGAACTGATAATGACTAATAATCGAATTAACCGATGTACTGAATGGACTGATTGAAATCGAAACTGAAATTGAATAAGTTTAGCTATTGAATTGCATATTGCATCTGTTTGATTGATTGATTATCTGTTTGAATTCGTATGTTTAAACTGCTAATTGAAGACCTTATCGGCGGCCGAATTAGGAACCGTTTAGAGTTTTGGGATCAATAGAATATTTGTGATTTAATGGTATAATTATCTGAGTCGTGATTAGGAATGATTAAATTAGATTTAAAATGAGCTAATTGCAAACTTAGGCTTATTTACTAAATTGCCACCTTTAGTGGACCTTTGTTTATCATTTTTATTTGAGCCTTATACACTTGGAGACATATCTTCATCAACCTTCTTGTTGCCTCTAACCGACCAAAACATAGAGAGAGTGAGGAAGGAATGCTTTCATCTTGTTCATTAGAGAATTGCTTGAAAATTGAAGGATTTGTGGCATAGGTTGCTAAATTGAACTTCTAGACAAGAAATTGAGAATTAGGTAAGGAAATTCACCATCCTCTTGTTGTCTTTAAGTTTCATCTTGCATGTATCATGGTTATAGAGAAGTTAAGACATGAATTTGCTCATATATGTTGAATTGGAACTCCACTGTTGCATGCATGCTTGAATTGGTGCATTTTGGAGTTGAATTCATGTTGGAATTGTACATGCATGTCCATGTTTAAGCTATGGTCCATGTTTTCATTTTGTTTTCCAACTTTTGAGCTCAATTGAGCAAGAGTTAAAGCTTGATTTTGGACTAAAGTTCATGCATTGCATGTTTTGAAAGTGTTCTTGAAAATGGGTTTGAATTTTGGATTTAATTGACTCACCTTTGGGGCTTGAATTCATAAATTGGCTTTTGAAACTTGTTATACATTATTTTGGGATGTATTTTCCAGAATTTGGGCCCAAGAGGTCGAGAATTGAGTTGAGAATGCTTGGTTTGAGCTTGGAAGGCAAATCTGGAAATTCCAGATTTGGCTTCTTCGCCGAAAGAAAGGATTCTCGCCGGCGACCAACGCTTTCCTCGAGCCACGCCGGCGAAGGATTGGTGGCTCGGCGTAAAATCGAGCATCCAAGATTTTTTCTTGTTTCATCGACTTTCGAGCGAAGGATTGTTCGCTCGAGCGAAGCCTTTGATTTTGCAACCTCGCTCGAGCGAAGAAAGGCTCGCTCGAGCGAGACCCCTGTTTTCAGCAACTTTTGAAAAATGCCTTCCAACTGTATTTTTGCATCCTCATCTTATCCTAGGAATTCTTAGGCCTAGTTTAAGACATCTTAATGAGGATTTAGACATAGAACCACACCGAGGAAATTTAGGGATTTAATTATCATCCTGCCCGACTGTGAAACTTAGTGTGTGTTCTATTTGTTAACTGTTTAGGGTTGGCTCTCGGGGACGCGCTCTAGCTGCTATTAGCCCAATCTCTATGAGTAACAATTGTGTAAAGATATGTTCAAAATGGTTATCTTTTGCATACTGAACTGAACTGTTTACTGAACCGCTACTGTTTACTGAATGAATGTATGTCCTGTATTCAGGCTGTCTTGTGACATCCTTAGCACTCATTTCGTTACAGAGATCTCGCCGGTTCCCTTGTGGAACCATACTATTTACTGACTGATGGCCATCATTACTGTTAGGTCTGTTAAGATCCGATTCTTTTGGACCTACTGTTCATAGGCTAATGGGTGTACCACATATGGTGATTGATCAAATATCGAAGATCAAATATCGCTTAATGAATCGATTTCATTCTCAGAAGGACATTCATTCATAACCTCTTTACGCATTATGTTATTCACTGGGCTTTAGCTCACTGTTTATATATATATGTAGATTCTCAGCAGCCAGACCGGAGCTAGGAGCGTGGGTTGGTCCCCAGTTTTGTCAAGCCAGCCTATGTGCCTCACTGTGAGGTTCCGAGTTGCCACGCGATGGCTTGGGGTGTTTTTATTGTCCCCACCTGTCTCCTCACTGTTTTGTACTACTGTATAGGCATCTCTTTGTTTTATCTTGTTATCGAGGATTAGGTCCCGTCTTGAATGTTTGTATATGATTGTATAAACTAAACTTGTGCTTGAATGCATGAAAAATGTTTTTGGCATCTGATTTTCACACTCAATGGACACTAGTTATTTCTTGTATTGGCTTCCGCCAGCCCTACTGTTTAAGCTTATTCAGTTCGTGAGCCTTGATAATCTCGGATTCTTGGCGATTCTGATGCTAAACCCATAGGGCCGGGTTTGGGTCGTGATAGCGCCTTACTGCGCGCGTCGCCTTGCGCCTTGCACCTAGGCCCTAAGAGACCTTCAGCACCTTAGTGCGCCTTGAGCCTTTAAAAACACTGCCACCAGCAATTCGTGGACTAATCTTTGAATCTTAAAAAAAAAATTATTTTCACACAATTATTTTAGTATACATTTTTTTACAATACACACATTTATTAATTAGTTTTCTCAATTCACACACTAAAAAGTTACAATTATACCCTTCACTCATAATTATTGTACACACACAACTCAACCCTCATTTCCACACACCTGTTGAGTGACCTTACTTCCAGATTTGTAGATCCACATGAAGACCATTCAAGACCACAGTGTGAAGTGAAGTGAAAACAAAGTCTTCCAATGAAAACCCTATTAAATCTCCATTAAAGACACCATTGAAAAGCCTCCAAAATATTGTTGAAGATGAGGCATCTTTCTATTTTGTTATTGTATTTATCATTTTATTATTGCATTTACCATTTCCAAATCTTTATGCACTCCATTGCCATAAAACCCTTATTTATTTTATGTTTTTCAATTTGAAAATTTCAGCACTAGTTTTTCGAAATTATACATTTAATTTGAAACTTAACTTTCACATTAAAGTGATTAGTTCGACAAACTAGTTCCGAAAAAAATATATAAAAAAAAACTTTTGCCAGTGTTGATGTCCAAATATAATGAAATAATTCGACAGTTGATATTTGAATACAATGAAATAATTCGTCACTGGTTGTTCAACTGAAAAATACAAAAGGACAAAAAAAAATTATACAAAAAAACTAACATTTTTATCATTAACAGAGTATAAATCTAGAGATTAAAGCAATATGAGAGTATTGTTTTGCAAGTAGTAGAGGAATATAGAGTGTGTAACAAGCAAAGTGACAACAATGAAAAAACTAGGGTTTATATTTTATTTTATTTTTTTAAAAGATGTATATACAAAATATTTTCATATAATATTATGGGTGCTAGTGGATGTCCATTATGATTATTTTAGTTTAGAGTATAATTGTCGTTAGAGTAATATTTCATTAAGTATGTACACTGAGGTAATTAGGTATGTGAAAATAAAATTTCCCGAATCTCATACATGGGCAAATATGTTAATTCAACTGCTGTACAGGATTGTAAATCCTTCTAGATTACCAATCCGGCCCATTAATTGTCATCCAAACATGTTATTCATAGGCTTACTAATAGTCCAATCCAGCTCCATAGTCAGCAAAACAAACATGTCCTTAGTGTTTAGATTAAAAAAGAGTTCTGCTAGAGATTCCAAATAATCTAACAAATTTTCTACAAACCTCTCACATGGGTGTGAGACTCACACACATGTGGATTTGTGTGAGTCCCACACCTATCTGAGAAGTTTGATAGAAAATTTAGTAAATTATTTGGGATTCATAGCATTTTCTATTAAAAAAAGTTAAAAGTTACTAAACGGTTTTAGAAATTGTTTATAAAGTGTTAAATTAGTATATTTTTTAACTTTTTATGGAAAAATACAAAATGTGGGTTAAGATTGAAAGTGATATAGTAGAGAGATGATGTGACCAAAATAAGAGGTAATGTGACCACATAAGATAATATGCTAAAATAGTATATGTTATTTTGACACATGCCAAACAATAGGAATGTAAAAATGACCTGCGATACGTGGGCGGCCCGGCCAGTTTAGGCCCATTTGGGCCCAGGGCGAGACATTGGGCTAGTGCCATCATTTTGAAGCCCGACCTGACCCGTGGGCTAGGCCCATCGACCCGCTCAAAGCCCACTAAAGGCCCGACCTGCCCGAGGGCTAATTTTTTTTAGAGAAAAATAATAAAATTTTGGTAGAAAAAAAAAATAAAAAAATTTGTTCAGGCCCGCCCAAGCTTGCCCCAAGCCCGAGCTAAAGCCGAAGCCCAAGCCTAAGCCCACTGGCCTGCCCAAGGCCTGAATACCCCCGGGCCTGAGCCTAAGCCGCTCAGCTTGAATTTTAGCGAGAGCTTGCGAGACCTGACATAGGCCGAGCCAGACTGGACCAAGCCAAATTTACACCCCCACCAAACAAACTCTTATTATCCGTTGAAAAAATTAAATATTATATTAACTTTTTTACAAATAAAAAATAATTTCTTCTAATAGCCCTTTAAAGAATAAAAAACTTTAAAAAAATATATACATATCCCAATCAATCATTAGATATCTACTTAAATTCTTTATCTAGATTTAAGCTTGGTTTGGCATAATCTAAAAAGTCTATCTTTTTATTTTTAGATCATATCAATCAACATATTCTCTTTATTTTTTTACACATTTTTTTATAAAAAATTAAAAAATACACTTATTTAAAACATCCTATACCACCCCTTAGAAAAAAATTTCAAACTATTAATTGACCACTAATAACATAACAATATAATAATTTAACCTTTATTTATTTAGTTATTTATTTATTTGTCTTACACTATTAACTCATTAAAACAGACATTATTACTTGCAATTTTGAACACTGATTGATTCAGTGCTAAATTTATCCGCACAAGAGTTATTATTAATGTTTGGACAAGACAAACTTAGGTCAAGTTTGGCATGACTTAAATAATATAAAAAATTAAAAAGTCACTATCTTATTTAAGTCATATCATCTTATTTAAATTACATCACCTCTCTAACACATCATATCAAACCCAACCCAATCCAAACCCAACTGATATAAACAAATAAGTCAAAAAATATACTTTTTTAGAACATTCCAGACCAACCCTCAGAAGGAAAAAAATTTATCCACACAAAGTTATTATTAATATTTGGACAAGACAATGGTTGGTTTGGTATAAACTAAATAATATAAAAAGTTAAAAAATTACTATCTTATTTAAGTCACATCATTTTATTTAAATCACATCACTTCTTTAATATATCACATCAAATCAGTCCAAATTCAATCTATATATAAACTGATAAGTCAAAAAATATATTTTTTTTTTAAGAAGATCCTAAGCTAACCCTACGAAGGAAAGAATCCATGATTGCCATTTACGTAGCAAAACCGACACGTGTCCTTCTAAAGTTCTCAATTTTACCCAACAACGCTCCAATTCCTTCTTCTTTACCTTTTCACTTTTGCGTGTCAGTTCAATTAAAAAAAATAAAAAAAAAAGTTTTCTACACCAATTTATTCAATTCTTGGAGGGCTTTTTCAAGCAACATCGAATTTGAAAAAACCCAGTTGTTGAATTTTCGATTTGTTGAGTTGATCTTCACTTGTGGGCCATCAGAGAACAGTTATGGGATAACGATCCTAGTCAGTTCTTTTGCTCCATTCCTATTCGATGCCCCATCTTTTTCATTCGGTTCGTAATCAATATACACATACAAATGCATTTTTCCACATTACGTATATTTTATTTTTTTTATCTAATTCTTTATTATTTTCGTCAAGTTAATGCTTTAAATTATTGGGAATTGGTTTCGTGTAGATTTGCTGTCTTCTTTTTCTTTCTATAAATTTGGGGACAACCGAAGATCAATCTGGTTCTGGGTTTTGCAGATCTGAGTCTCTCTTTGATTTCAGACTTCAATATTTCAACATTTGTGTAAGTCTGTGCAATATGGGCTTTTTACTCTTTTTATGTGTTTGAATCACTTTGGTAATATGTTTTTCCGACTTCTGATTTGCTTTTTTCTTCTGGGTATTTGATAGAATTGCATTTTGTATATGTAATTCACTGTTTTGAGTTGTAATTCTGTGTGAATTGTGAATATTAATGAAACCTGAAGATGGTGTTACGTAATTTAGATTTTGCGGATTAAAGCCTGTGAGAATATTGATTTGAGCTGAATTTGTTATAAAAATTTAGGCTTTTATGTGTTTGAATAACTCTTTGATTTGCCTTTTTTCTTCTGGGTATTTCATATAATTGCATTTCTCTATTTAATTCACTGTTTTAAGTTGTAATTCTGGGTGAACTGTGAATAATAAATGAATCTTTAGTTGGAGTTAAGCACAGTCTGAGCAGTTAATTTAGATTTTGCGGATTAAAGCCCATGAGAAGATTGATTTGATCTGAACTCATGATAAATTTGATGGTCTCGTCATTGAAACTCTTTCTAAAATTTGTATTCTATGTTTGTCAGGGACTCGGAGCATTGGCTGTTATTCTAAACTCTGTATTTGATTTTTTATCTATATTTTGGTGTTTTTAAGTTTTTTTTTTTTTTCCTTTTTTAAAGTAAAATGTGGAAAATGAAGATGGTTGTCATTGGACTAGATTTTCAGTTGGTGTTTTAGATTAATGTTGCTTGTGACTTTACTTTGAGAACTCCTATTCTCATTCCAGAATTGATGTGAACTAATCCTTTTTTATGAAATTTGGAAGGAATAAATATTGCCAGAGATATGTATATTTGTTCATCTTTTGTCTGACTATATAGACTTTAATTCATTGTACAGACATATTAATGGCCTATTATTTATGGGGAATTTAGACACCATGGAATCTTTAATTTTACAGGATGCGGGAAAGTGCTTCATTCTTTAACTTCTTATCATGTTTTTGTAGGTCTTTTATAAAATTTAGATTGGTCTAATCTTGAGTGTGTGTGTGTTTTAAATTTATTTTTTTATTTTTTTAAAAGATGCATTGGCATGGATTGAATTTTCTCTTTTGTTTTTCATATTATATTTCAAGAATTGCTACATTTTTTTCAGGGCTGGAAGAGCTAATGGAAGACCTATATACGAATGGTGAAGTCTCTAATATCACTACACCTGTGAGTACTAGATAATGTTTGATTTTGCATCAATCATTGTATAGATTGAGGTAGATTTTGATGATTTGAACTGTGGTATCTCTTGACATTAAAAAATAAAATCGGTATCTTAAATTTTGTGTCTTCAACGATTTAACTCATAAAAGGTTAGGTATGGGGTAGTCCTTATTAATTAGCACTTCTTGACTTGATTTATAGTAATTTCAGTTTGATTTGGAAGCGTGATTTTCGAAGTCTAAGATAGGCCGTCTTATCAGGTCTGCTATAATGCTTTGAGGAACGAAAGCCTTCTTTCTAATCATCTTGGTTTTTACTCATCAATGGATGACATTTTTTCCCGTCTTTTGACCTTGACTTCTTATATACGTGGCCGATTCATTTGTTTTATTGGTGAGTTCTTCATTTCACTTATTTTAAGTTTTAGATATGATGTCACTTATATGCATCCTTACAAGGGGCCCCTATAACCGTCCACTGAATTTCCTTTTTAAAAACTTGTTTTTGGGTATATAATTGCTGGATATGGCTCAATGTCACTGCAGAGCAACTTCTCTACAGAGACATTAATAGATGCTCTGAAGATTTGAGGGACATATCTTCCGGACAACATTCAAGATCTTCAAGTTGCAGCAATTGTAGATTTCTTTCCAATGGTTGTTCATCTTCTTCACGTCCTTGCAGTGCGGGTACAAGCGTTGGAATCCTTGAAGAAATAGAATCAGATCTCACTAATAGGTTACTTGTAAATTCAAGATTTGAAATTGTAGAAAGCAATATCACTATTCGAGCCATCCCCTTCATTTTTCAAGGGTATCAATACTCCCTCCTTTTATTCAGCTTTGTTTTGTTACTAAATGATAATCATTCTGCAATGTTTTATATGAATAGAATCAAGATACAGTATTCACTCTTGATCTGGTATGATCTTTACAATGTGCCCGTACTCTTTAAGTAGAATGCGGATGTTTGGTAATGTGGAACTGCTTATAGCCTTTTTTTATGGAGTATATATTTTGAAAATATGTGCCAGAGTGTTTGGTGCACTTTTACTTACATTACATCTTATAAGGTAGCTTAAATAAATTGGAAAAAACTTATTATTGGAAAACCGGGGGGAGAGGTACTTTTAGCTTTTGATTTCAGATTATCAATTTTCAGCTTACTAGAAGTTGCACCAAACAGGAACATTGAGGGATGGATAGATTTCTAAAGCTAATCTGACTTTTTTGTTCTTTGTTCTTTTTTCTTGTTTTTCTAGTTGATGTATTTATCAATTAATCATATCATATTGATCTTGATCTTGATCATGTGGAACTTGTAATTGCGTGCATGGGTGTGTTGTGCATATGTGGATCCTCCAGTACGTAAACTATGAACATGGTGTAGGGTACATTATTTGGTAATATGAATATAATCGTGTTGCAGCCTTTGATATTTTTCATTATTTCTCTAAGATACATGTGGGTTGCACAGCATGTGATATATTATATATTCCTATTCTTATGCCCTATTATTTGCTTTATCTTACTATCTGTTCATATGCTCGTAGGTTGATGCTCCCATTTTTTGGTTTGAGACTCGCCTGGAGGCTAGCATCAGCCTCTTGGAAAATTTCTTTCTGCTATGTTAGATGTGCTCAAGTTCAAGTTCGTAGGTAAAGGGCATACTTAATGCTCTGTTCAGTTATTAAAGAACAGTCCATATGTGTTGTCTGTCTGATTTAATTGAAGGAGTTGACATCCTCTCAATATCATACATCTTATGAGTACTATGTTTTAAATTTCTGATAAGGTGGTTTGGATTCGATAGAACATTAATTCTCATTCTTGCATCTTCAGTGTCATCTCTCGAGTTAGGAAAACTTTGCACGGTTCTTCTGATGATATTGGCTGGCTGCAACACACTCCCGGAATGGCTCCTGTGGAGGATGGTTCAGATAGATTCCTGGAACTACTAGAACGTGTAAGGTACCAAATTTAGATTGGTTTCATCTTAAGATTCTGTTTTGATTTCTTTTTGATAGGATTGTTCAGATTATTGGATCCCGTTTTCATCACACATCTCAGTTTGTATGGATCATATCTATTTAAATTTTTATTTTTACTTTTTTGCTTCTCAGGAATGGAGAGCACAATCTGCCCAGTTCATTTGTTTATCTTCTGATTCCTGGTGAAATATTTTTGGCCTTCACTTCTGATTTTGTTTCTCTTTGTCCATTGACATCTGTTGTAGTGATAAAGCAATGAATGATGTGAAATGCCAGGACTTTTTAGCAATCATGGTCCCTTATACTTTGTGAGCACTAAGCGGTTTTTTTCAAAGATGGGTCTAGCTTGCCATATTGCAAAAATCCACAGTGAGGTATGTAAATCATTTCTTGTAAATTTTTGTACTAAAAAAGGCTAGGAAACATTAAACTACTTCTTACCTGACAATGATCATTTTGCCGTTGTAATTTTTTTCTTCAAATAATGATTTTTTTTCTACGGGAGCTTCTATTTTCCCAACGAAAGTAACTCTTTACACCCCGCTTTCTAATAGCACCTCCTTGAAAAATTCAAAATTTTTATTTTATCTCCTTACATCCCCTATAATTCCAACCAAACCCTCATTCATAACCTACCATCTGCTCTTTGCACCTCTCGAACCTTTCAAAACCCTAACTCTACACCCATTCCAACCACCGTCTCCGACCACCACAGTTACCACCTCCACCTCCAATCACCATCCTGCAGTCATCTCCCACCCCTGTGACCACCAACATGCAACCCCCTGCCAACCCTAAGACCACCCCCTTGCAGAGAGATATAATGTTTGAAGGGAAGAAGAAGATGGATTTGGGTAGTGAGCTATGTTACATGGACTTGGTACAGGTGTTGGGTGGGTGCGGGTCTTAGAGAATGTGTATCTCAGAGGTCGAACTCTTCAAAACTGAAATTAAAGGATATGCAAACTTGGAAAAAAAAAAAAAAGGGTTATATTTCTATATTTAATCTATTATGTTAGATAAAATAATGTTATATGTAACATATAGGCCTTGTTTGGCAAAGCCTTTTTTTTTTTGCTTTTTGGGTTAAAATCCACAAAAAGTCAAAAATAGGCTAAAATAGTGAATAAGACAAAATGTCACATCAAACTCATAATCATTTCACTTTTTCTCTCACAAACATCACACCTAATTACAAAAAAATCCAACCATCTTCTTAAACACAAATATTCTAGCCTACTAAAATAGTCAACTTCCCAAATGAGGCCATAGTGTCAAAAAAGTATTTTTCTAATTTTATAGCAATTATACAACAATATATAAATATACTGATAGTGTTAAGTACAAATATATAAGAAGTGTGCAATGGAAAGTATTGGACACATAACCCATACCCTTGTCTAATGTTGAGTATCCAACCTGAGTATTTGATTTATTGTTAAGAGTCCATATGTAACATAGGTAGTGAGCAGCAGTGGTGGTGGGCTAATGGAGATGATGGGGAGAAGAGGGTGGGTGGAAGGAGATATTAGGGTTTTGAATTTTTATCGTTTGAGTATTTTTTTGATACTTTTAGGTAGGGATAAAATTGCAATTAAAAAAAATGAAAAATGAGGGGTGTATAGAGTTGTTTTTGTGGTGTAAATAGAAGTACCCTTTTCCTAGTTGTTTTTCTTATTCTGTCTGTCATGTAAACTATACAATTGTCATTTTTTGTTTTTTGAATGTTAGTACTTTTTGTGAAGGCATCTGTGGAGCACAATGCATGGGAACTGAAGCAATACGTCGAGGAGCTGTACTGGGGGTCTGGCAAACGCGTGATGCTGCTAGGGCATAGCAAGGGTGGAGTTGATGCTGCTGCTGCATTGTCAATATATTGGGGTGATTTAAAGGACAAAGTTGCTGGCTTGGCATTAGTTCAGAGCCCATATGGTGGCACACCATTAGCTTCGGATATTCTTCGTGAAGGTCAAATTGCTGACAAGGAAACCCGGAGGATCATGGAGCTTTTAATATGCAAGCTAATTAAGGTAGTCCGCTCTTCTACTTAAAGAGCTTTTAATATGCTAGCTAAACAACTCATTAAGACACTTATCCAAACGTGTTCTATTATTATTAAATTTTTTGTTTGTAGACACCAACATCCTTTGGACATTTGGAGGATCACATGTCTATCGCTTAGATACATATGAAACTCTTGGGAAGCTTGTTAAAAGTTGATTTTTTGGCTTTTTTTGAAAAAATGTATAAAAAAGTAGGAAGGTGATGTGATCCAAAATAAATTAAAAGACAAAAATTGACTTTTAGCCAAGTTTCCAAAACAGCCCTGAGTATAAGTTGGAACAAACTAACTTACGATATAATGATAAAAGAAAAACAATATAGATTTACAAAAATTGGTGTTATGCTATGACACCCCAAAATATTTAATTAATACCACAACTAATCACGATTATTAATAAAAAAATAATAATAATCCATAATAGTAAAATAAAAGAATTAATTTTGTGATTGTATGCGATAAAGTAAAATTTAATAATAATAATAAGAATAATGGAAATAATAAAATAAATAAGCTATACGTGTTATGTAAATTAATTTGTCATTGTGGTTATCAAATATGTGATGAGGAAATTTATTTAGGGCTAAGTTAATCACTAATTAATGTGAAAAGATTAGCATGTATAAATATAATTAAACGAATCAAATATCACATAAATATTTATAGTTAAATATAATTATGGTTGTATGTGATGATATATTATTAAATAAATAAATAATAAATAAATAAATATATAAATCTAATTTGGTATTGGGTTATCAAATATAAGATTAATTAGGGATTATTATTTGAGGCTAAATTAACACAAATACAAAACTATAATGCTAGTTGGGCTAAATTAGAGTTAAAGATAATAAATAAATAGTAAGCCCATATGAGATAAGGCCAATCAGTTTTCGTTATTAATTAATAGATTATAATCTTTCAGGAGAGATAGTTAATTGCCGCCTGTATCATCTAGCTTTAGGAAGCATGAATCACCCTATGTAGGTATCATAGCAGAGTGAAATAAAGAGAGACCGAAAGGAGGAAGAGCAGTTTCGAAAAGATAGGAAAAATAGAAAGACAATAGTAAGACTCAATCTTAAGGTGAGTTATATTATACCTTGAGTTACCATAATATATTTTATATATGTTTTGACTTATCATAATTTATTTTATACAAGTTATATTTTATAAGTTATATTAATTCAAGTTATGTTTTAGAAATATTTCAGTTACGTGGATTAATTTTTAAACTCTATTTGTTTAAATGAAACTAGCAATGGTAGAGGGTCTTAATTTTTGTGGCTCAAATAGCTCGAATTTGCCAAAACGACGTCGTTTTGAGTACAAAACAACATCAAAATTGCCAAAACGACGTCATTTTGGCAATTTTGAGTCATTTGAGCCACAAAAATTAGGGCCCCCAAACATTTTTCAAATGAAACCCATGGATATGTTTGTTTAAAGTTTAAAGAATATTTTATTATAACTTTATAAACAATTATGTTTTGTAAGTACTACCACGGGAGTCCCACGCCTTGGGGGAATTAAATAACCATTGGTCTCTATTTGGTCACTTTGTGGTCCTCTGTTTGTTATGGATCCATTGACCTCTGTTCTGATTGTCACTTCTGGGACCTCTGTTTTGTTCTGTTCTGTTCTGTACCGTGATTATGATTAATTATTTACATAATTTCTATATTTCAATTTCTGCCACTTAAATGATTTATTTACCAAATTAAGTTATGTAAATGTTTTGGCTTAACTAACTATCCATGGTTATTTTGTATTCCCTATACTTTTGGCATAATATTTTTTACTCTGCTGTGTGTTTATAGCTGTTATCCTTTCAAGTGACAAGATGTAAGAAAAACCCATAACCTCACGAAATGAAACCCGCACGTAGATTGATGTTGAACCATTTTTTTTAATCTTTCTTCCTTTTTCTTTTTTTATATTTTTGCTCCCTTTTGTCCTAATCGGGGCCAGTCACTAAATAATAAAATAATAAAAACCCTATAAATATATTTGCTCTTATTAAAATAATAAAATGGAGTAATTTCCTGTTTAATTATTTTTGTTTGTGCTTGCGCAGTTTAATTTGCTACGAATAGAATAAGTTAGTAAGTTGTGATTCCAGCCGTAAGCCCCTGGGGTTGGGTCGTGACATATGTTGTATATTTTTATTATCTTTGAATGATGTATTTTTATATAACATATAATAAATATATAAAACTATTTGTTTGGTGGTTTTGTTTAGATTTGGCTACAACATTAGGTATGTAATTTGTGTAGGTATAACTCCCATATATTGAGGAATTACTTTTATTTGAACTGTTGTCGATATAGTAAGCTGTTTGACTCATTAACCTATATTCGTATTTGTCTTTCAATCTTCAAAGGAAAAAGTTCCCGGTGTTCCTTATATGCTTTTCCTTGTATGTTACCCAATTAGTTACATTACGCTCTGTGAACATATTTCAGAAATTGCTTTGTTTTGAGGTTCTGTTTGCATTAGTTTTTTTAATTTCCTGTTCTTTCTGAATTTCTTGCTTTCCCTATCTGTTCTGTTTTGCATCTCTGCCTCTTATGTTGGTAACTATCATTTTAGCAAATATAAACAATTTCATTTCGCCTTAAAAGAGCTACCACATCACGACATTACAAAATAAACTGTGCGCACCTTTTTTTCAATTCTTTCTCATTGTTCATGTTCTCATGAAGATTAAAAATATATATATATATATATAATTGAATTGGTAGGGTGACATACGGGCGTTGGAGGATCTGACGTATGAGAAGCGAAAGGAGTTCATATCAAAGCACAAGCTCCCCGACGACATCCCTCTCATTTCCTTCCACTCTGAAGCGAGCATGGGGCCCGGAGTCCTTGCCACAATGTCCCACATAGCACACGCGGAACTCCCATGGCACCCTCTTCCCAACTTCAGCAGCGAGGAGTCCAACGAAGCCCAAGCGGGTCGCACGGTCCCCGTTGTGATTCCGGTTTCTGCCGTGATGGCCGTGTGCGCACTCCACCTAAAACTAAGGTACGGGGAAAAGAGTGATGGATTGGTGACGAGTCGCGATGCTGAAGTTCCAGGATCGGTGGTAGTGAGACCAGACCGAAAGCTTGATCATGCTTGGATGGTTTACTCTTCATGGAGGAAGGATCCAAATGAGGTTGATTGTTGTGAAATGTGTGAGGCTTTGCTTACTCTGCTTGTGGAGATTGGCAAGGCAAAAGCAGGAAAGGGTGATTGTAGTAGTGGTTTCTAACTATTAAGTAACTCTATTGAGAGAGCTTTGTGTTGAAGCTTTACATGCTTATATTTTGATCTGTTTTGCGAACAATTTTACCTCATGAAATGAATCAGCAACAAAAAAATGTTGCTTGGTGTTTTGCAAATTTTGCTATGCACCTTTTGCAAATTTAGTGTGTTGAATGCTCGCTCTTCATTTGGATTTTGGATTTTGGATGACCCAAAAAAAAGTGTTGAACACTTGCTCTTCTTTTTGGCAAAGAAAAGAAAAGAAAAGAAAAGAAAAAATTTGAAAGACAAACCATTATGGGCACAAATTCTCCACTTTTAAAATTCATGTCTTGCTGTTCTCAATGGCAAAAAAATGTTGCTAGGGTTTGCAAATTTGATATGCACTTTTTGCAAATGTATAATCTTAGTGTGTCGAATTATTGCATTTTCTACTACTGTGTTTGGATATTAATTGTTGAATGGAGTGCAAAAAGAAAAGGAATATATATATATATATACAATATAAGTTTTTACTCTTTTTTTTTTACCCTTATTTTCTTACATTACACAGGTACAAGATTGATAGAGTCTACTTGATTTTCAAGTAAATCCTAAATGGCCAAAGTGTAAAGATGTAGGAGAATGAATATGTGATATATAAACTCCACTTATTATACTAGATTATATTACGTACATATGTCGAGTAATTCTCCGCCCTAGTGGAACTCGTTTTCGTCTTCGTCTTCTTTGAGGTCATTAACTGTTTTGCTGACTCTATTATTGTCACTAATTATCACCATTTTCATTGTCTTCTCCACTGCCACCACCATTTTTGCCAACTCCATTATATGTTTTCATTGGGTATGGCAAAATTGATTCAAAATTCCACATTTTCTGTCTCCAACGCTTCATTGAGAGTTGTTTAGATGTCTAATTTACATTTGCCTATCCACAGTTTCAACTCTAAGAGATTACATATTACATACATACATTTTGTATACAGAATTAGCTTGCATATAGATGTAGTTTTGGAGATTTGACACGATTTTCGCTTAGAATTTTTTGAACTCCATATAATTTATTTTTTCCATTTTATTTATATATTTTTTTTTCTAAGAACCAGTGGTATGTAAAATATGTTAAGCATATGCTATCATTGTGATTTTTATGGTTGGGTAAAATAAGCATGTTCAAATTTTGTTATCTAAATGCCAATATGGCTTGGTATTTATTTTTGTGAAGTGTAAAGTTTCACACGTTTTGGACACGAAGTGTGAAATTTTAGTACTCAAAAATGTGAAACACATTTTATGGACTAAAAAAGTGCGAAATTTCAGATTTTCATTTTTCAAATATATGAAATTTTTCGTACCTTCAACCACCACTCTTTCAAGTGATTAAAACTCATAAATTACTCAATTTTAAAGTGATAAAGACAAGTTTAGCTAGAAACTTGAAGCTCAAAAATTTACAAATTCAATAACAGTTTTACCACTACTTAAAACTAAAAAACTACTCAATTTTGAAAGTTTAAAATTTTAGTGAAAGTGAGAAAACTCAAGCTAAATAACTTTTGAAGGTGAAATTTACATAAGTGTGAAATTTTTTCCTTTTTATTTTTTCATTTTACATAATTTCTATATTCATTTTTTTTTTTTTATCATTATAAATGATTTTGATATTCAATTGTGATCTTATTTGATAGATCTTATCAAGTAGGTTCTATACAAATTGTTGTCTTTTAAAAATAGGTAATTTGACAAATAAGATCACTTTTGGCTCATTACAAACTTGTTCAAGATAAGTTTAAACAAGTTACTACTCAACTCGATAAGCATGCTACAAAAATAAAGCTACTTGATCTCAACTTATGTTGGGCTCGTTAAAAGCTTATTCGAAATTAACTCATTATATAAATATCCAAACTTGAATATAATTTAAACCTCATTAAGTTATCAAACCAAATTTGAACAACTTATTACTCAACTCGACATGGCTCTTTCTAGTCCTAACTATTGGCTATTGCAGTTTTTTCATTATCATCATCATAAAGATAAAAAAAATATATATATATATATATATATATAAGTATAGTCGTCTCTCACTCAACTCTAAATATATAAAAATTAAATTAATGAATCACAAATACAAAATATCAACAAAAAAAAAAAATTTTGGGTAATTAAAATAACAAAATACTCCTACTTTAAAATTTGAGTTCACAATGTCCATAATTGATTACAAGTTTCAACCTTGTGAGGTATCACTGTCCATTTCATGGAGCAAAGAGAAGTGAGCACCTTTCGTGGGTGCATGTAATGGGCCTTGAACGGCCCTGTTTTAAAGGACAATAAGTGGGCCCAAACACAGATCTATCAATTCGGGCCCACTACAGAAACAGCTAATCCCATCCAATAAAATTGAGCCATATTGCATTCGTATACGACGATGTGCTACGGTCTACGCACGTACCATAGATCTTCAATCATAGAATATTTTCTACCGTACGATTTTATTTAAGTGGGGCACAATGAAATTAAGATTTTAGCAGAAGGATCGAATCATAGGACAAATGGACAGATCATAGGACGCCTAAATATTCGTGCATAATTGTTATGATGGTGCTGCGAAGCACCCACTCGATTAGTGAAAAGCCCAACTAATAGCTCTGTGGTTCTGTTTAAATTCATTTAATTTTAGGTAGGCCCAAAAGGGTCCCACAGCCCATTAACTTATGCCCTTTAATATCCCTATCATGAAAATAACCGCCCAACTATATAATTATTAAATAGTGGGCCAGAATTTTTTTTTTATTTTTATAATTACACCAAAGACTTCTCCCTATTAAGAAATATTAACTCACCCTCTTCAATTATAAAAATATATCGCTTTCTCGCTTCTATATCATCTTCAATCTGGTTTATTCGTACACTTTTTATAAGGAAATCAATATATATAAATTTATAAATGAATGAAAAGATAAAACGATATTCGTTAATAGTTGAAAAGTTTAAGTATAATTAACTCTAAAAAAAGAACAAAAATGAGTCATTTATAATTTTAAATGTTACATGTTGGACTCTATACTTTCTAATCGATTTCAATTAGGTCTAGTCATGTTTTTGATGAGCGAAATCTTTCAAACACCCCTAATACCCCATCCTCCCAAACCCACTCAAATACCTATACGTTTTCCAGGGCTTGAATCCCAAACCTCCCATATGAAAATGTCAGGGGCAATGCAACTAGGCCATTGGCTTCAATTAGGTCTAGCTAACTCCTATTAGGAATTTAAACAGAAAGACGTGTTAGCAAAATATGATTTTAATTGATCATGTAAAGCTCACTCGCATCCCACATGAAATCCATATGTGATTAAGGTTTAGATCCGTCCAAATTCTCTAGGGCGTTGAATTAATGCATATGACTAAAGCCTCGTTTGGGAACAGGCTATTTTAGTAACTTTTTGACTTTTTACGAAAAGATGTGCAGAAAAGTAAAGAGGTGATGTGATTAGTTTTAGTTGACTTTTTGGCTTTTTGACTAAAATAGCCACTCCCCAAACGAGGCTTAATTACTTTACACAGTCAACTCTAGGGTGAAATTCTATAAATTCGAGTTTAATTGATTGTTGTGATGACATATTTTGCCTAGGAGAGCTTACTGTGTTAATTTTTTTTCAAGTCATATAAGTATCTCACTCCATAATCGAAAATACATCATGTTATTATTTTAAATCAAGAGATGACATATATTTAGTGCGAAATTTGCTACCATGAGAAGGCTCTCCGTTTGGCAAGGGCTCATTGGGCTCATTGGGCTCATGAGCCACAAAAGACAAAATAGGCTCATGAGCCACAACAGATAAAATATCACATCCAATCCCATAATCATTACACTCTTCTCTCACAAAAAAAAGTCAAAAAGCCAAAAAACCAAGAGCCCTTCCCAAACCAAGCTTTTGAACCCAGGCTCATATAGTCAAAAAAGCCAAAAAGCCAAAGAGCCAGCCCACTTTCCAAACGGAGGCTTAGATGCCACTAAATTATGAGTACTAATGCATGCAATGTATTTTAATAAAGATTTGTTTGAGATGTGAGTTGGTTTTTTGATTTTTTAACTATTTGATTATTTTAACTTGAGGTTAAAAAGTCTCGTTTGGAATAAATTTTTTGACTTTTGTGAGAAAAAAAATAAAATGATTATCAATTGAATGTGACATTTTATCTTATTTAACTAAAATAATTAATAAATCTTATATAATTATTTTAGCCCAAATATATATTCCAAAAAGAGCCTAAAGTAGATTAAGGCATTGTTGTCATAACTTAAAAAAGTCAAAAAGTCACTATCATATTTAAGTTATATCATCTTATTTAAGTCGCATCACTTCTCTATCACATCATTTCAAACACAACCTATACTAAACTCATATTTCATAAAAAAAAATCAAAAAATATTCTTATTTAAATCATTCTAAACAATCCCTAAACATTTATACGGCTGGTTACCAAGAAAGCAATCATTCAATGGATGCCAGTGTACTTTTTCACATATGTGCCTGTCAATTACCATCCTATTTGCAAGTTGTACGTACTAAATTATAAAATCTTTAGTGGACCATGCAATAATCTCTTAATAGAAACAAATTACAGAGATGCTGATACATCGCATTGAAAGGAAAATGGTACTATTCAGGCACCAATAATGTTAAAAATACTATAATAAACTTAACATTAAATATATCACTTACATAATGTTAGGTGAGCTTCATATATAATGAAACCTACTTATATATATATATATATATATGTTTTAGTTGATAAATTTATCGATAAATTGATTAGTTTTCTGACAAATATTCAGCTTGTTTAGTTTTGATTTTTAAGATTTATTTTTTAGAAAATTAAATTTTTTTATTTTCCGTATTTTTTTATTTTTGATGAATTTTTTAATATTTTAATATTTTTTTAATTTTTAGATACACCTAACATAAATATATTTAAAAAGTATAATATTTGTGATTTTTTTAAAAAAAATCACTAAATACCAAAAATATAAAAATATATATATAAGTATGAGAATTCAGTATATTTTTTGTATTCTTGTGTATTTATTGATTTTTTAAAATATTTTTTTATAGATATTTTACTTTTTAGATACATCTAAGTAAGATACATCTACAAAAATTGCTTAAAATTTTAAAAATATTCACTAAAAACAAAAAAATATGAAAAATAAAAAACTTAATTTTTAAAAAATTAAATCTAAAAAATTAAAACCAAACACACATTTATTCTTACACTATTCATTGTTGTAATAGCTACAATATGAACAATCTTAGTCAATTGCTATAATGGTTGTTATTGTCAAATTATAACAACTTTCCAATGAATAAATAATAATAATAAATCAAAAAGGCATGTTAAAAGAAATATGAAAAATCAGCAATGTTAAATCTTATGCTCAATTCCGCAATGCCATTTGGCTTCATTTGGCAATAGGATTTTTGGCTAATGTAGCTACTAAAAGGTAAAATAAGTTAAAAAATTAATAAAATAAAATATCACATTTAAATCATAATCATTTTACTTTTTCTCTCATAAAAGTTAAAAAAATAAAAAAAAATCAACATAAACAAACTTTTAATCCTAAGTTAAAATCGTCAAAAAGTTAAAAAACTAAGTAAAAAAATCAATTGCCAAACGATGACTGAATTTAAAATTTTCAAAAATAATTTTCAATAACATAAAATTTCACACTTTCAAACCCAAAATGTATGAAATTTTGTTTTTTGGTATGTAGTTTCATATTCAATTAACGTCTTGTTTGATAAAATCTGGTTTAGTAGGTTTCAAAAATAAATGTAAAAAATAAAAATTATGAAATTTTAAAATATAAAATATAAAAGACATATTAGATGCGCCAAGTTAGCGCCATCGGCATGTTGCCCATATATTCAAACTTGTATAGGGGTGGGCGCGAGTCGGTTACGATCACGGAATTTCTAATCCGTTATTCGTTCGTCAGATTGATAAATTGGAAAAAATCAATCCGCATCTGTCTGCTAATCCGACGAATGTGAATTGAGCGGATTAGCGATTTGGCGGATGGATGCAAATCGGTTTGGCGGTTTAAAATTTTATAAATTTTCAACATAATTCAATTTGTGCACTTCTTCAAAAAAAAAAAAGAAAAAAAGAAAGTATTATAGTTAATGACTTAAAAAAATATTACAATCACTGCATGCCTCATCCACATACTACAATCACAACATATCTCATCTACATAAAGTATTACAATATGTGGTTCTTAAAATATAAAAATAATTCAAATCACCAAAACCATGAACAGAGTAGTAGTAGAGATTGTATGTCTCTGTATTGTTACATCTATATCTATTTTTGAAAACAAAAACCAATCAGCATATATCATATTTTCTATTTATTATTTTTAGAGATAGATTTAAAAATCAAAAAATATAGATAAATAATACGTTTATTTTTTTCAATTTAAAAAAGATATTCAAGTTGAAAACTTTTTTTTTCAACAGAATATTTAAACTCTTTTTTAATTGAAAATACAAACAGAATATTTAAATAAGTTGAAAACACAAAATCTTATAAATTATTAAGAGTGTTCACGGTTTGGAGGTTCGGTTACGGTCAAAGAAATCTCAAATCGGCCATCCGTCCGCCAGATTGGCAGATTGGAAAAAAATCAATCCGCAACCGTCCGCTCGTTATCACGCATCCGTCCAAAATATAGCGGATCAATTCGGTTCGATCGATTTTGACGGATCGATATATTCGCTGCTCACCCCTAGTATGTATGCAAGGGCAAGGGCAAAAATTTCCAACAGTTTTGTTTGAAAAAAAAAAGGGTTTTATCAAACAACTTATATATAATGAGACCTTACTGCTTAACTGAAAAATCATGGGACATAATGAGAAACAAATGCATGTGGTGAGACTTTTTACTAACCCTTAAAAAATTGAAAAATGAGTGAGAGTACTAATTGGTGCTATCATTAATGATATGATAGTGGGTCTTACCATAAATGATTTGATATTTTGGCCTTGGTGTTGTATTTTTTTTCTTTTTTTATTGAGTGTCATGTCATTAGTGATCTTTTTAAAGCTCCAAAATTAGTGGTCTCTATCATTGTTGTAAAAAATTACTTAGTGATAACTCTTATGCAACATATGTAAAAAAAATTAATAATATATTTTTATATAAAATAATATAAATAGTTAAATTCTTTGTATGTAAATTATGAAAACAAAAAAGATTGAAATTTATAATTTAAGTCTTATAATTTTATCACAATTTATTTATTACTTTTTAATATGTCACAAATTTAATCATATAACTTTTAACTCTACTTGCTAGAATTGCAAACTTAGATCAGCTCAACCCAACCAACTTGAGTCTAGCTTAAAATTTTTTAAAGATTGAACAATATAGTTTTTAATTAAGTGGAGACCTATGCAGAAATTTAAAAATTCAAATTAAATTTGAATGGAATTGAGCAGAAACACCAAATAATCTGAGCAACCAAAACAAAATTATATATATAAACATATAAATTATTTGCTAATTTATTTTTTTTAATAATTTATAAAATTAATTAAAAGTTTAATATTAATGAAGGAAAGAAAAGCAATACACGCAAGATTTCTAATAGAATTTTTCTTGAAAATATTAAAAAAAATACACCTTTGAAAAAGGGATCATCCAAGGGTTGTTTAAGAAGTGTCATATTAGCTCTTTTTTTTTTTAGGTCACATCACATCTTTACTTTTACACATTTTTTCGTAAAAAATAAAAAAGTATACTTAATTATCTTTTTTAGGTCATATCACATCTATATTTTTCTGTACATATTTTCATACAAAGTAAAAAAGTATACTTATTTAACACTTTCCAAACTACCACTGTTAAAAAATTTACTTTTTATAATGGCATAAATAATTTAAATGTGATTTTTTAGAAATTATTTTTAATTTAAAAATTACAATAAAATATTAAATAGAATAAAAACAAATTTTTTACAAAATAAAAGTATTTGAATAAAAAAAGGTAAGTAGAAAATTTAATATCGTATTTTCATTTAATCTGAAAATAATTTTGGATGAACAATAAATTATCACCTATAACCATCTTTTTTTTAAATAAAAAAAAATTAATGAACTATCACTTTTTATAAAAAAAAATAAAAATAAAAATTAACATTTCTTTCTAATTTATTTTAGCAAAAGTAACTTTTTAACAATTTGAGCTAAATATATCTTTATTCTTTATTTTAATTTTTTTAATTGACAATTGAAATTTTAAAAAAAAAATCTAACAAAATCCACCATGTTTGCTAAGTACTAAAAAGGTTATATTTTGTTCTTTTGTTATAAAAAAAAAAAAAATCCAAAATCACTTTTCTCTGTATTGCACATCAATCAATCAATCACTTTTTCTCTTCTCTCACATTCTCTGAGATCAATCAATCATTTTTTCTCACACTCATTTATTCAATTACAAAAAAAAAATTTAAATTATTCAAACTCCAAAACTATTTTCAAAACATACAACCAAACAAATTTTCAAATTTTATAAACTTTTTCTAAAAATTATTTTTTAAATTGTTTCACAAATACAAACCAAACATGGCCATTATTGCTCAAGTCTTTATAGTTTGGAAGGATATAATTTTTTTTTATAAAATTTAAAACAAAAAAGAAAAAAAATTAATAGCGATTAATAATTTGAATACATATATTTAAAACAAATTATATTTAGACTAATAATATTATGACACATGTGAATATTGATCTCATTCTAATTGTAGTAATATAATTTGAAGAAGTATTTAAATTTGAAATTTTATTTTATAATTTAATAAATGATGCAAAACTTAAAGAATGAATATTAGTCTCATTCTAATTGTAGTAACATAATTTAGGGGTATTTTTTTAAAGGTCTCTGGTATTAAGATTTTATAGCATAAAGGACACTCAATATTTTCATAATGTCTAAGGTCCCTTAACATCGATCCAGAAAAAATTTGATCTAGAGAAATTCTGAAAATTTCTCTAGACTTCACTCTTCAGAGAAAATCCAGACTTTTAAGAGAAATTTCTAACTTAAGCCTTCATCTTTGTCTAGAGAAATTTCTCTCCAGAGAAATTCCTAAAACCTTCATCATCTTCTTTGTCTAGAGAAATTCTGAGAAGTCCTAAAGAAATTTCTAAAGCCTTCATCATATTCTTTGTCCAAAAAAATTCTGAGAAGTCCAGAGAAATTCCTAAAGCCTTCATTATCTTCTTTGTCCAGAGAAAATTCTGAGAAGTCCAGAGAAATTTCTCTCCAGAGAAATTCTGGACTTCCTAGAGAAATTCTTAAAGCCTTCATCATCATTTTCTTTGTTCATCATCTTCTTCCTCCAGAGAAATTCTGGGAATCCAAAGAAATTCCAAAACAAAATCACTTCCCAAAATATGCCCTGGAATAAACAATTCCCATGTTTAATCATTTAATTTATTTTCTTTAAAAAAAATAAAAATTGATGTTGTTTGCTCTGCCATAGAGATGGTCAGCTTAATACAAAAACAGAAAACTTACTTGGAAAGGAGAAATAAAAAAACGAGAGAATCAATTGCAGATATATGTTTTTGAGCTTCATCTTCCAAGTTATTCAATTCGTAATATAGAAATTCAGCTTGTTAACCATATTATTTAATTTTGATGATGTCTAAAATATTATTTGTAACAATTTAGATTTTTTTAATGTATATATTTATTTGACACAAAATATTATCTTTTCAAAATATATATATATATATTTGTTAAATATTAGTTAAATAAAAATATTTTTGAAAACTTTACTATTCACTTTTTGAAAAATTGAGGCTGATCACTATTCATTTTTTGACCAAATTAAAAATTGATTAATTATATTATTTTGATAAAAATGATGGGTTGGTTGTATTATTTTGACAAATTTGATATTGATGGGTTGTCTTGTGTTGACAAAATTAATATGGAATGGTAGAATATATTTAATTTAAAATCTCTACAACATATACAATATTTTAAAGATGGCATACATTTTCAGATTCATCATAAATATCATTTAAAGAGATTTTTCTGTATGCAAATATTTGATTAAAACATTATATATATTGCATATAATATAAATAGAATACATCACGTGCGCTATTAAATTTTTTACATTACATTGATTATATCATATCACACTACATTACATTGATTATATCTTATTATAATCAAAGAAGAAGAAAAAAGATGGAGTTATATATATATGTATATATATATATTATAAACTAGATAGATAAAATTATTTGTTTGTTTGAAAGTTGTGAACTTTGTATTAAATTGTCTACAAAAACGGTGGCTCCATGTTTGAAAAAAACAAAAAGAAAAAATCAGTCTTATTTTTATTTTTTTAATTCTTATCATTTGCTGACTATTCAAAATCAAGGAGTGTGCTTATGTAAGCGATGACATTAAGAGTGTGCTTATGTAAGCCATGACATCAGGAGCGTGCTTATGTAAGCCATGGTTGACGCTTATGTAAGCCATGACGCCGAGCGTGCTTATGTAAGCCATGACGTCGGCAAGGGCGTCAACCAAGTATATATTTGTATATAAATAGAAGTGTTGTGTGTGGAGAAAAATCAAGAACTTAAAGAAAATTTTACATGAGCTCCAAATTGTATTCTGCTCTTTCACTTTCAGATCTAAGTCTAGCATTTGTTCTTACACTTTCATATCTACTCTTTGTGAGAGAATTATTGTAAAAGAGGGTTTAAATTACCCTTATTCTTATTCCTTATTTTTTAGAGAGATTTTGTAATGGTAAGGCTTTTATTATTGAGTGAGGCTCAATAGATAAGAGTAAGTCATGTGCCAAATCCACAAGCTTGGTGGTGTATTTATTCAATTGATAATAAATAAATTCTCAAGGAAGTTTCTTGGGGAGTGGACGTAGGCCGGCGTGCCGAACCACTATAAATCGCAGTGTTTGATTTTCTCTCCGTATCTCTCTTACATTTATATTGATAATTATTATTCTGTTTTTTTTATTTATTAAAATTCTGAATATTGTGTTAATTTTAATACTGTGAAATTTTTAATAACCCAATTCACCCCCCTCTTGGGTTGCCTATCTGGGATAACACAGCTCAATCAATCAAAATTTATATGTTTGTCTCATAGAATAGTATACAAAATTATACATATATACATTTGTGTGTATGTATATATATTAAACAGCCTCAACTAAGAAGATAGATTCAATTTAGAAAACAAGCCAAACATCTCATGCAGCGTGTAGTGCACCCAACCCAACCATAACCTTCACTGGGTATCTTGTTCAAGGTAGGCTCATCCTTAAAATCACATTTCATGCGACGTCGCTGGGCCACGATAGAAGACCTTCATACGGCGGTTCAATCAAAGCAAGAGTGGCCGAGGAGTTCTTGACATATGGATCTTGGATTGATTGAGTTGGATCGATGAGAGAGAGAGAGAGAGAGAGAGAGAGAGATGAGAGAGAAGAGATAAGGTCTGAGTTTGAAAGAGAGAGAAGAGAGAGAGAGAGAGAGGTGAAGGTTTGAAGCCGTTAAGTATACCAAATTTCTCCGTAATACATGGGTGTGGGGTTGAGGGACTTTAGACATCATAAAATAATATTGTAGATCTCTTCCATTACTAAAAATGAGAGAGTGACTTTAGACTAATTTTCTCCATAATTTAAGTAAGAATCCAAAATTGAAATTTTATTTTAAGAATATAAAATTAATTTATAAACCAATCATATTGTAACACGTATTAACAAAAATTAAACAAAAATAAAAAAAATGAGAAAAAAGAATTACAACTTTCAATCTTAATGAAATGACAATATTTTGCAATTATAATAGTATATAGATATATAGATATACAGATAAATCATGAAATAGATCATTATTTAAAACTTATATATTATGAGATAAATCATTATAATTTTAAATTTAAATTAATGGAATGCTTTCTATATTTAGTGCCCCTCAAATTTGAATTTTGAAATTGATTAGTATACTTTCTATTTTTTATTTTATATATTTGATATACTTTTCATTCGAAAGTCACAAATCAAGAGATATTATTATTATTATTATTATTATTATTATTGGCTTTAATAAGAGCCATAGAAGATTTTTTTAATTATTTAGAATCAAAAAATTAAAAATTTTAGTTTGATATATTGAAACTCCCACAAGATTTGTGATTAGAAATCTCATTTTACTTATGTAATATATAGATAGATGGATAAATAAGAATTTATATTTGTTTTAGATATTTTTTTAATATACAAATTATTTTTTTTAGATTTTTTATAAAAATAATTTAATAATCCCATCACTAACCATAGTGTATGAAAAAAGTTGAAAATGGTGTAACAGTAGGTATGAGAGAAGTCAAAAAAGCTTGTGTGTTAGGAGAAGTCAATAAATACTGAGATTTATTTTTAAAACCAAAAAATTAGAAAATTAAGATTGGGATATTGAAACTCATTTTATGGGTTAGAAACTATTTTTTCCTTGTGTAATATATGAGTAATATTATATGCATCAATTAGTATATTAACTAGTATATCAATTGATGATGTGTTATAATTTAAGATATTTTTGGTATTTGTAATTTATATAATGAATGAGATTAATAATAATATTATAACTAGTGTTGGTACATTGACTAGTATAATAATTGGCACATATAGCACTACTCTATAATATATAGATAGATAGATAACAATAAATTTTAAATTTTAGTCTAGTCTCTCTGCTGATATTGATGTCTACTTTGAAAAAAATACAAAGTTTATATACATGCTAACAAAAAAAATTAAATCACAATTGACAAGTTGCAAGTCATTGTTATAGAGTTACGCTACAGTAACAATCTATGACAACCGTTACGATCAATATAAGCATTGCAACATATACTACTCTGGTAAGGGAGTGTTTTGTTGGAATTATGGAAGCAGTTTATAATTAAATTTTTTAGTTTTTTTTTAAAATTTTTTTTAAAAAAAAAACGTATAAAAAAGTAGAGAGATGATGGCGTTTAAAAGAGGTTAAAAGTCAAAAAGTGACTTTTAATCTCTTTGCCAAAAGAGGTAGGAATAGTTTAGATAAATTGAAAAAAATTAATTTTTCAAAAACTGAGTGGTGGGTGCTTTTTACTTCTCTTTTCTGATTATCAACTTTTAGTTTAAATTAATCTCCACTAAACACCCCTAAAACTATCAATACTAAAAATCAGATTTTCTGTTTAATATTATTCAATTATTTACAACTTCGGTTTAATGACAACCAAATGTGATCAATCAAACTACATAAGTAAGTTCTGGTATTCACTATTGTGGTTCTAAAATTGAAATTGAGAACCTCTATTCCCACTCCACAGTTGACTTCATACGCTCTACATTTTGTTTATGTTTTTGTTTCTAAGACACAAGGTGGAGTTTGATTAATAAATACGGAGTGTGAATATCAATTATTTCGAAATTCAGCTTTAAAAAAAAAAAAAAGAAAAGGGTTCGCAAAGTCTAAAAATGGGTAAATATGAATGAATTCGAGGACAGTGTGCAAGCAAAACAACCAAGTATAGTCACCAATCACCATCATGGGCCTAAGTTTTTAAGTTTTGTGGTCTGCAACAAAGCTGTACAGTCCCTAGTGTCAATGAAGACACTATGGCCCAACTTCAAAAGTGACAGCAAATATCGTATCTCTGTGAACCTGTGATCCACAGGCCCAAAATATAGATATACTAGTGTATGTTCGTGCCTAAAAACATAATATAAATAATGTTATGATCAAAATATAATTGTAATTTATACATATCATGTTGAAATTTGTGAAGTTTGCATCATTTTTTTGATAAATATACTAAAAAAAATATATTGAAATTTTTTTTTTCTTAGAGAACTTGTTGGTTTTATGTTTTCATTTTAGCTCCTGTTTTACAGACTTAAACTTTTTGTTGTCCACTTTCTTAATTCTAGTGGTAATATAAGGCTCCTTAAAAGGGCATAAAAATTCTGCTGGTTAATTTTGAAAATACATGATTGCATCTTTCGCTTGTTAACTACTCCTAATTTCTAAGCCAAGGTAATCCCCACAGAATTTTACTATTTCTTTTAGAAATATATGCATCATCATGAACTGAACTTCAACTAACTTAACAAATAACTTTAGCGACACTCTGGCCATATGAGGAGCTGCAAGGCAGCACAACCAGTTAAAAAAGAAAAACTCTTTATTCATACACAAAATTCATACAAAAAAATTCCACAAAAATGATGTGGCAATGGCAATTTTTAAAATAAACTCATCGTCATCCATGTTTTGATTTAAAACAAAAGGTTTACATTGATCAATATCATTCTATATGAAAATTTTGCACGAATGTTGTGCTTGTTTACCATTACTCTTAAAAAAAAAAACAAATAAACTGTAGAAGAATGTTCATGTTCAAATTTTGATTAGTATAGCAAACTTTTCACACATTGACGGGTTAGCAAAGTAGTGAAACACGTTAACCTGTTGTTATCATAGCAACCACAAACCTAAGGTGATCCTTCTGAATGATTCTATTAACCTCCTGTTAAAATTAAAAATAAAAATTATAGCAGCCTTTATAATTAAAAAATTATAATAACAAATAACTTTAGAAAAATGTTAATGTTCAAATTTTGATTAGCATAGCAAACTTTTTACACATTGACAGGTTAGCAAAGTAGTGAAATACATTAATTTATTGTTATCATAGTAGCCACAAACCTGGGCTGCTCCTTCTTAATGATTCCATTAACCGCCTATTAAAATTAAAAATACAAATTATAGCAATCATTAACTGCCTGTTAAAATATATAATTTAAAAAAAAAATCAGAATTTGAGGTTTTGAGGTTATCGAAGGTACATTCATTCGAAAGAAAAAGGAAATAGAAATTAGGGCAAAAACTGAGAGCGAAGACTCGTTGTCTCACAGATAAGAGCCGAACCGAAACTTCGCTGATACAATGATGCTTCCTCAACAATGTCAAAATTTCCTGTTGAAAAAAAAAAAATGTCGAAGACTGGAACACAAAAAACATTTCAATAACAGATAAGAGAAATCGAACCTTGCCAGTTGTGATGATAAGCAGTGGCGAAAGCACAACCTATTTCGTCCGAATGTGAATCAACTACCCTAAGGCAGCAACAAAAACATTTCAATAATAGAGAGAGGGAGGATGACCAAAATTACCTTACGAAGGGAACAACCGATGGTGAAAGAGAAGGAACCTTGCAAGTGATAATGATGAGCAGCGGTGAATCGATTTCAATAAAGACAACAACGATGAATAACAGAGCCAGATTGAAGATGTATTTCGTAAACAGAACCCAGCAACAAAAACATTTCAATAAAAAAAAAAAAATACAATAGAGAAAGGGAGGAGGACCGAAATTACCTTACAAAGGGAACAACTAAGGGTGAGAGAGAGGGAGGAGAACATAAATAGAGGTAGTCGGTGGTCGCAATGGCGATGGTCGCGATGGCGGTGGTCGAGAGAGAGGAAGAGAGAGATAAAGAGGGAATGACGAGGCAGGTGGTTGTGTTCAAGAAGAAGAACAGAGAGGGAGAGAGCTGAAGAGGGAATGAGGAGGAGACGTGTGAGAGAGAGAGAGAGAGAGATACAGAGGGAATGGGAAGGAGACGTGGGTAGATGGGAAGGTTAAGGGAGAGAAATGTTTGGGCGGGAAAAAAATTAATGTCAACCGTTAGATATTGATTAAGAACTATTGTAGCCATTCAAATAAAATGTATCTTTGATACATTTTGCTACATTTTCAAAAATCGTCCTGCTTTATTATATAGATTTTTTATTTTTTATTTTTCACGGGATTTAATTATCAATTAGTTCAGTTGATTACTCTTCTACACTCTTATATTTGAGGTCTTGGGTTTCATTTTTATCAAAAGTATAAAAATTGTAAAAATTGAATATTATAAAATTTCTTTTGTTGTATTGAGTTGTTTTTGCTTCAGCGTAAATTACTCTTTTGACCCTTATGGCCCTGTTTGTTTTGGGGATAGGGGTTGGGATTGGATTAACTTAAGTCATATTTGTTTGCAGAAATGTCCATGAAACTAACAGTCTTACGGGATTGGAAATACCCTCTAATGAAGGGATTAGCAATCCTATGGTGAAAGTGGTATTCAAATCCAATCCCATGAATTAGGGATAAAATGACTATTTTGTCTCTCATTTTATAAGAATAATTTAATATAAAAATAGTTTTTAATATTAAAATAAAATAGCATAATAATATTTTTATAACAAATATATATATATATATGTCAACATAAAATAATATAGTACCAAAATATAATTTTTAATGTTAAAATATATCAAAAACACAAAGGATATTTATGAAATTTCATATAATTAATTCCACCATATAATGACAAAACAAACATAAATTCTTGCTAGTCCGGGGGTCATCAAACAAACATAATTTTCCGTAGTCCCTCCACTAACAATTCTCACACTAACAATCTACTCATTAACAGTTCCTACACTAACAATGCTATCCAGCCTAACTATAAAAGCAAACGGGCCTTAGGCCCCGTTTGGGGACTGACTAAATTAGCCAATTAGTCAAAAAGTTACTAAATTAGCCAAAAAGCCAACCACTCATATCAAAAAGTCAAAGATTCTCTTTTCTCTCTACTTTTTGCACATCTTTTCGTAATTAGCCAAAAAGTCATCCCAAACATCCAAGTTTTTTTTACCTACCTTTTTAGCCAAATAACCAAAAAGTTACTAAATTAGCATGTTCCCAAATGAGGCCTTATAGTTTGAATAAAATATCATTTTAGTTCCTATTGGTTCTATTTGAATCTTAAATTTTAAGTCCAGCTTTAATTTGGTCCCATTGTCTAATTTTTTGTTGGTAGAGGTTGTTGGTGGCTAGAAGTGATGGTCGAAGGTAAAGGGACTTGCCAAAGGTGGTCATGAAAGAAAAAAATATATATGAAAATTTATTTTCAAAATTAATGGAAACACCCCTTTTTTCATATAGAATTTAGTGAATAACTGTTTACATTTAAAAAACAAATTGAAAACATACACTAATTAGTGTGTTTGGTTTCAATTTTCTGTATTTAATTTTTTAAAAATTGAGTTTTTTAATTTTTCGTATATTTTTTGTTTTTAGTGAATATTTTTAAATTTTTAAGTAATTTTTTTACATTTTTAGATGTACCTTACTTAAACGTATCTAAAAAGTAAAATATTTGTTAAAAAATATTTCAAAAAATCAATAAATACACAAGAATACAGAAAATATATTGAATTCTCATTTTTTTTTTTTTTTTTGTATTTTTGGTATTTAGTGAATTTTCTAAAGATTTTTTTTTTCACAAATATTATATTTTTTAAGTGTATTTATCTTATGTGTATCTAACAATTAAAAAAATTGCTTAGAATATTTAAAAAATTCAGTGAAAACAAAAAAAATGCAAAAATAAAAAACTTCAATTTTCAAAAATTTGAATCTTGAAAATAAAAACCAAACAAGTTTTTGTTTCTACCTATTAATTTATTTAAATATAAATAAAAAAATTATAAACATAAATTATCAAACCGACTTTAACGATTCAAATTTGTTATATTGGAACTAATAATTGCAAATCCAATTGCGTTTATGGCTTTAAAATTTACACAACATTTGTTAAAAGAGTAAACAACGCAACACACGCTCTAAAAAGAAGACTTTATAGCCTTGTTTGATGTAGTTTATCAAGTTATTTATAATTTTTTTAATTTATTTTGAGAACTTGTGTTGGTGTGTTTAGTGCAATTTATATTTATAACTTATGAGGTAAAAATAGTTTAAAATTAATTAAAAATTGTTAATTATATGGAAAAGGATAAGTTTAAAAAAAAATTTAATTGTTTAGAAGAAAAGTACTTTGAACTTTTCTAATTATCAAATTTTAACTTAATAAAAAATTAATCCAAACAAATTTTATGTACTCCAACACACATCATTTTTGTAACAAATCAAAATCCAAAGCCTGCAATATGTTTAAAATTTATTTATTTATTGTGGGAGGCTAAAATGAAGCGAGCTCAGATAAGTCTGAAATTTTTGAGCTGATGGGTATAGCAAAAAGGCAACCTCAACAGAGAATTGGGAATTCAGCACTGAATGGTTTAAGTCTGGTATGGAGGTCCAGGATGAAGGGTTCAGGACCAGAATGGGTCGTGGGAATTTGAGGACCGAAATAAGGTAGAAGAAAGCATGCCTTAGTAGGATGTGGATTCCGTATTTCGGGCCCGACCAACACCTAAAAATTCGCACCTAGTGGAGCATAAACCCTAATATTGTGTTTGGTTGGGGGATTTAAGGAGGGATTTGGAAAGGGAAATGAAAAAGATAGGTGAAATGTAAATAAAACATACCTATATTTCACCTAGTTTCACACACCTTTTCCCTTTCCCTTTTCAAATCTCTTTCCAAATCCTCTAACCAAACATAACATAAGAAAAAGGGATTGACGTGAGAAGTGGAAGGAGGCACAACAACTAGTGGGAGCAAACTATAAAAGGAGAGGTAATTAGTACAATTGAGGTACACAACTATTTCTACTTGAACTCTACTTTAGTCATTCTGCACCTCGATCTATTTTGTCATTAACTTAGGCATGGGAGGAACTCCAAGCTGCTCCAACCACTCCCCTTACCTTTTTGTGAGTATTTTTCAGGTCTGAAGGAGAGATGCGACATCACGTCACCGCCGCAGTCAAGTGGGTCGATTTTTGCCCACCACATTTATTATTATTTTAAATTAACTCAGAAAACTATTCGACAAAATAATTAGACATATTTTACATGGGTGTATTTGTGGGGAGACATGCACATGTAATACAAAAACAAACACATGCATACAATCAAAGAGTTGAGAAAAGTGGTTAAAAAAAATTAATGAAGAAAATTGATGAGATTTGCAAGATTGGGAAGGTGTAGAAAGTGTAAATTGTGAATGATTTGAATTAAATTTTGGAATGGAGTTTCCATACCTTTCTTTATTTTTGTATTCATTATGTTCCCCCAAGCTATGAAGCAAAAGATTGAAATAAAAAATAAAATAAAATAAAAAAAAAATCCCCTAGTTTGCTATGGTGAACTAGAGGACGGCTAAGATAACATTGTGATTGAATAATCTATAATTATTGTGCTACCAAACACACATTAAAAACTGATTTCACTTTAATTAACAGTACCCATAAGCTGCCAAACCAAATGAACCAAGAAATGGATTGATGACAATAAATAATTGAGAGGCCACTTAACATATAACCAATAACCAGTGGATAGAGGTCAGCTTCATTGTCTGGAATCTTGTTATTTGTTTCAAGTCACTATTTTATGAGATAATATATTTTTACGATTTGATCGTGTAATAAGAAAAATACTTTGAAATCCTATGAGATGTATATTAGCTCATTTCAATCCTAAGGCCGACCTCGAGTACTTGATCCCAACATTTTACAGATGTTTGGATTATCTGATGCAAATTGGTGGCCATGGATGAGTTACAACGCCTAGGGTCCCAAGGAAACACATTCAAATTGCAAAAGGAGTACAAGGATGAGTTTAATTATTGGAGTAAGTTTGTGTAAAACAGCTCACCTTCAGAAGTACAATATTTAACTTATTCTCAGGACTCCTTTTGTGAAAACATACTTCAACAGTGAAGAATGATCTATAGACAATTCAGTATTAGACCTCACATCACAAAAAATGAGTGAGTATATGTGAGGACCCAACTACATTAGATGCATATCGTTTCTTCGTTCGAGGAAAAAAAAAAAAAACTACATTAGATTCATGTTATAGAATAAATCCTCAATACACAGTAGTCATTTATAGATCATGTATCAGTTAAAATTGGATGTTACCATAAAAGAAATCAAACTAAAAATGATCAGTTTTATGATTCATCCCAATACAATATACCCATATTAATTGTGGTATGCGGATAGAGATTATTAGCACGATTTGGCAATTGGGTTAAAAGTTAAAAAATAAATGGTAGCACTTCAATCCAAAATTACATGGGAATTTTCTGGCTATATTTGAACCATATAGAATAAAGTATTCTAGATCCAAACCACAATGAGGTAAAATAAATTTAATCCAAAATTATATAATCCCATAGTATCATTTGATGCTATCCATGTAGTACGCTCAACAAATAACAAATTTCAGAAAACATTAAGTGAGACATTCCTAATCTCCCAATTAACTATATAATAGAGCCAATGTCTCATCCATAAAATTTTAAGTTACATCATTGGTTTGGAATACCAACCACATAAACAATGCTATATGATCTCCAAAAAAAAAAAAAAATGCTATATAATTGTACAGGGGCGAAATATCCTTTGCTCTCCGTACGCCTTGAACGTCAAGCTTCTGGTGACGGCGTCAATCTCTGCAATACAAAGATGGTGAGTTGCCCGGCGGTGGTGTGCCGGAAAGACCCTCCGACGATCAAGTCAGTTCTCTAAGGAAGAAGACGATGAGAAGAGAGGGGTAGTGAGGGGGGATTCCATACCTTCGACGCTCGTTTTTCCTCTATTTCTAGGTCGCCATGCAATTAAGATTGTGCGCGCACTACCTCTGCTGTCCTTCCCTGGACAGGTGGCAGTGCGCGCTTCTCACCACCTTATGCGTGTAAAGGTTTTGTCCTTCCACCAGTACACACAGAACTGTCCAACGGTATTGAGGCGTCCATGGAGCAGATGTCCTCTCCCTCACGCTATTGGCCCAGGTGGCACACCCAACCGGGGTACCACGACCGGCCTAGCACTTGTGGAAAATTGCCATCACATGCACTTAACCGTGCTATGTGTCACCGACCTGTGACTTAGGATCAGGCGAAAGCCTCACCACCTTGGCCAAACTACTCTCGACCAGTTCATCCAGACTACCTGGTTGCGAGGCATGCCGGCCTCCAACCGTTCTTCCTTCAATCTCGGTCACACGCAACCGCTTCATCTCGGCTGGACGGTCGGAGGCATACCGGCCTCGCCGCATCCTCAGTCTAGCCCGGGTAATCCTTCAGCTCGGTTAATGTTCGCCACTGCGAGCTTCACCCGACACGAGCGATCCACAGCTCGGCCACACCAAGATGTTGACCGGTCGACATCCTCCACCGCGCAAGCCAAGCCGCTCGACCATCCCAACCGAGCAATTTGCTCGGCGCCATGTAGTCCGTAACACCTGACGTTATCTTTGCTCGGCCATACTAACCGGCGCGAATCTCCCCTCTCAATTGCCCCTTAACCCCATCCGAGCTGATCGTGATTGGGGTTACCACTGTGTCCGAGCTAAGGTCAAGTTGTGCTCTTGCTAGGTCGAGCCAGATTGGGGAAACGTCTATCGCCGAGCCACGGTTAAGTTGCGCCATTACCAAGCCGAGCGTAATTGGGGACCCATCTGTCGCCGAGCTATTACAATTGCCCGGCCATCACCTCCGCAGTCCCATCAAAGGTCGTGATACCAGATCGACAACCGCTATTGCAAAGGCCACGTGGCCAACCGTTGGGTCGCGGCAAATTGCCTCCATGGGCGATTTCAACGGCCAAGGCCGCTTGGTTTTCCCCTCATCATTAAACCCTATTCGAAGGGTTTAAACCCCTCACATTTCACTTTCCTTTTCAACTCCAAACCCTAGCTCCCAAAGCTTGTGCCTCCTCTGCCATTCTTTGTTCCAAGCTCCATCTCGCTTTTTGCCGCAATGAAGCTTCGAGGAGAGGGCTTCACTGCTCACAGACTGTAAGTCTCCCCTTTCACCGTGATTTCACTTTTCCAGTTCTTCATTTATAGACTGTTGTTCCACTGTTCTTCGTGCTTGTTTTTGGTTGTTCTAGGGCCCTTTTGTTTTAGTCCCCATAACTTCGCACCTTAGGAAAACTGGAACTTAGTGGAGTGGAGGGGGCCTCCGTGCCCCTCGATCCATGAACCTCAAAGCAAACCCTCAGAATTTGATATGAACAGTTTGAGTCTGGACTGAACCGAGCTAAATGCTCGTTTAGATCCATAATTAGGACTATAGCCGAGCAAAAAATGGTTTGTGGCTGCTCGTTGAGGGCGCAACCGAGCTAAACGCTTAATAAAACCATCAAACAAGTCTAACCGGGCTAAAACATGTCTTGACCAAACCAAGGATAGAATCGGAGCCAATCCAGGAAGGCTAAATCAGCCGTGTCCTCCAGCCGAGATAGGGATAGACCGACCAAAAACCCAAAACGATCACCGAGCTAAAAATCCATTGTGAGCCGTGCAGTTCATGTCGGGCTAACCCCTTGACATTCTTTTCTTAATCAATGCAGAACAAACTAGGACCGACCAAGCCCTTACCATTTAATCGTGGAGCACAAAGTCCGAGCAAACACACCAACATTTTTGACCAAGTTACACACCAAACCAAATAAAACCGAGATAATGGGGAATCATGGTCATGGTCTCGCCGATGGCGGAGTTTCGAAGGAGTACAAAATTTCGACGACGCCGTCCTAGAGCTCGCCCAAAAGGGAGATACACCCTGGGGAGATTTAGACCGGTGCCCCTTCACGGTCGTTTCCATAGTAGAGGGAGGCGTCCGCTTCCGGCCCAAATTTTGCTTTCTTTAATTTTAAGGCAGACAAGGCTTTGCCCGAGCCAAGTTTCAAATAACACATACAAGATAATAAACGGGGTCGCCGAGCTAAACCGCAGGCTCGGTCTGAATCTCAGACTTGCTAAGATTTTCCATCAGTATAGCTTAAGTAAGAATAAGAGCGGGCTCTGCTGGTACCTTAAAGTGAAGAATGGCCGAGCAAAACTTATAGAGGGCAACCCCGACAAGGAAACAAATGATGACGACTTCCTCTGGGTGTCCGGTAATTACGAGGACACCGAGGCACCCATACCGGACTGGTACATTAGAAAAGATTTTGGCAGTGCTGGTAAGTAGCCCGGCTGACCGTACTACCTTCTCTCTGCATTTCTTTTTTGTCATCTTCGCCGATCTAACACTTGCCTTCTTCTTGCAGATAGACACTTGGCAGCTGACTACCATCAGGCCGACCCAGAAGCCATCCGAGCTCTCCTCCGTCACCCAGCCGAGGAGAGAGAAGCATCAAAACTGCTCGATTTTGAACAAACATATCACTACGAACACCGCAAAAGCGCGTGACCGACTTCTTCGCGCTCCATCCCAGAACTGCACTCCAACTCTTCCAATCGGACTCGTTCCACTTCATGAGCAAGAAATGGCAAAATCGGCCATTAAGTCCATGATCACCGGAGAGGAGGAGTCTCAACCCCGTGAGGCGCGTGGAACTTCCTCAACCCGGTCGTTTCAAACTGTCGGTTGCACTTGCCAGCGAGCAACAGGCTGGCCGGTCAAAGAAAAGGCCGAGGAAGGATCTGGCCGGGCAAACCCTTGTCGATGAAGACTCAGCTGAGGTCGCCTCCACCGAGCCGGGCGACCAAACCGAGCAACCGCAGGCCAGCAAATCCAAGGGCAAAGGCCTAGCCACCCCCCCGGTCTGGGCGCCCGAGTTTGTGTACAATGGCTGGCCAGTTTTGGCCGAGGATTCTGTCTATGCTGACAAGGATTACTCCCTTGGTTTCAACATGACCAAGGGGTTAATCCTTCCAACGGACATGAAGAAACATGATGAGCTGTCCGACCTAAAGGTCCTACGCTCGCCGGCTAAATCCATCGTGCTGGTAAGCTTTCAATTTTTTGCTTCAACTGTTTGCTCGATTTTTGCTCGGTTCCTCAAACACTTACAATCTTTCTCTTGCATGCAGGCCGCACAAAAGAATTACCTGGCCCACGACCGGATGATAAAGGTGCAGCAGAGCTTGCACGACGCAGTCGCCGAGAACAAGGAGCAAAAGGCCGATATAGCCAAACTGAGGGCCGCGCAGGAGGCTATCGCGGCGGAGCGAGATAAACTGCAGCAGAAAGTTGACCGAGCTGATACTGACAAGCAGCGTACCGTGAAGTCAACCAATGCTCGGTACCTCACCGAGCTGAGGAAGCTTCGAGATGCGCACAAAGGGGCCATGGACAAGGCGGTTGACGATGTAGAAGACCGCGGATATGCTCAGGGCGAGAAGACTTATGAGCGGCAGGTCCAAGCGACCAAAGACATCTTTTTCCAGTGTGGCTGGAAAGCCGCCGTGGAAAAAGTTGGCCTTGGTCAGGATTCTGACATGTTCATCAATCCACCCTCTGCATACATCCCGGTCTATATGCAAGCATATGCCAACGCCGTATAGAACCGACTAATTGCAGAGGCCAGGAAGGAGGCTGGGGAAGCCGCCGCCGCACAACAAACCGAGCAGACTTCACCGGTGGCATCCCAAGATGCAGAAAATGAAGAAGTCACTGATCAGGAGGTTGTTACGGTGGAGGGTGACAACGCCGAGGAAAACCTGCCCGAGCAAACAATCGTCGCCGGCGAGCAAACGGAAGAAACGGCCGAACAGAACCTTGCTCTAGATTGAAGACTTTTCTGTTTCATTTCCCTTTGTTTTTGTATTCTTCTTTTTCTTTCTTTGTTTTGCAATGTAACCGGGCTATGCCCCCCGTTTGTACTGAATTTCCTCTATCAATGAAATTTAAACTTTTTGCACGTTCATTGGTCGCTCTCGTTCGCCAGATATGTGAACTTCTTGCTTCAAACTTTGATCAACCGCAGTCGCTTAATCAAGACAAACTGCCGAGCTAAAATCAGCTCACAAGTAATCTAGTCAAGACTAGCAGTTGCACTTTCAAATGAAATGACATTTTGCACCTAGCCGAGCAAAATCCGCTCGGCCTTGATCGATTTACAGACTATAATTCCAGTACTTCAATACGGCCGAGCAAAAACCAGCTTGCCTTTCAAATTTTTTTTTTTTTTTTTTTTACGCCAATATTTTCCTTCAACCGAGCAAAGCCAGCTCGGCCTTATAACTGTTGGGCAAGACACCAACATTGCCAATTCCGCCGAGCAAAATCAGCTCGTTTCCCATATTGGACAAGACACCAATATGCCAAATGGGCCGAGCAAAATCAGCTCGGCTCCTACATTGGGCAAAACACCAATGTTTTAGTTAGGTTGGTCATGCCGCCAACATTCCAACTGGGCGAGCAAAACCAGCTCGGCCCTAACGCGCATTGCTCCATAGGCAAACTGTTTGTGCGGTCTGCTCCCATTCCGAGAAAATCAGTCCGGTCCGCCCTGTGTCACCTCTTGCCCCTGGCATCCATAATTGCCTTTTGTGTCTTGCTATATCATTGGACAAATATAATACTAAACAAGAAGGGACTAATTTTCATTACAAAAACATTGCTATCTTTGACATGAAGTGCCAAAGGGCCATGGGTCTAGGAAAGCTAAACAACATAAGCAAATTACATTTCAAAAGTAAAAGACCTTAAGGTTGGCTGCATTCCACGGACGGGGGACAGTCTTGCCATCTAAATCTTCCAGATGGTATGCCCCCTTGCCAGCGAGACCAACCACCTTGTATGGTCCTTCCCAATTTGCACCGAGCTTTCCTTCGCCAGGGATCACTGTGTTGCCAAGCACTTTCCTTAAGACCCAATCCCCAATCTTGAATAGTCTGGGGTGCACTGCCTTGTTGTATTTTTTAGAGAGTTCCTGCTGATAGGCCGCTATGTGGATTAATGCACGCTCGCGTCTTTCTTCAGCAAGGTCCAGCTCTAATGCCACGGCTTCATTGTTCAGGTCTGGCTGGAAACTTTCTGAGCGGATGGTTGGCATGCCAATTTCTAATGGGATGATGGCCTCCATACCATAGGCCAAAACGAATGATGTCTCTCCAGTCGATCGCCTTGGCATAGTGCGGTATGCCCACAGCACATTAGGAAGCTCTTCAAATTTCACTTTCCTTGGCCTTCTCAAGCTTCAAATTTCGGCCCGTAATGGTCTTGTTTGAGGCCTCCGCTTGACCATTTGACTGAGGATAGGCCGGCGTTGAATTGTAGAACTCGATCTTCAACTCTTCGCAAAATCCGCGAAAGAGTTTTCCATCGAATTGGGTGCCATTATCCGAGATGAGGGCCCTGGATATGCCGAAGCGAGTGATCACATTTTGCCAAATGAATTTCTTAACATCCTTTTCCTTTATGGTCGCTAATGGCTCGGCCTCGACCCACTTGGTGAAGTAGTCAGTTACGGCGATGAAGAACTTGCGATTGCCCGAGGCCGCTAGGAGTGGCCCCACAATATCCAAACCCCAAAATGCAAACGGCCAAGGACTTGTAAGGGAGAGCAGTTCTCTCGTTGGTTGGTGGATTTGGTGAGCAAATTTCTGACATTTCTCGCATCTGCGAACATATTTCTGCGCGTCCGCCTGCATGCACAGCCACCAATAACCCTGCGAGATTGCTCGGTATGCTAGTGATCTACCCCCAATATGGCTGCCGCAGATGCCTTCATGGATCTCATAGAGAAAGCTTCCACCTTAGAGGGTGGACACACTTGATATGGCCCGTGAAAGATTTCTTGTACAAGCCTCCGTAAGGTGAGAGCCAAACCGCCTCGACTTTGCGGATCTTGTGGGCGCCTTCTTTTCTTCGGTAGAATTCGATCTTCGAGAAAGCGACGATGGGGTCCATCCAGAAGGTCCCAAGTCGGCAGAGTACCTCGGTTGCTTCGGTTCCTCAATGCTTGGCCAGGTAAAAATTCAATCATCAAGGGATTGGGAAAGGTTGTTCGAGTGGAAGCGAGACCGCCAATTCATCGCGGCTGCTTCTTCGCGGTTGATCTGCTCAACTCGATGGCATCGAACTTCTTGACTTCCGCCGCACCAAATACCGATACTTGACCATTCTTTCATCTTTGACCTCATACTCTCGAGACTTGATTGACCACCACTTGGAGTCACCGAACACCATAAGGGTCAGAACCTTCATTCTCGGCGCTTCTTAGACCGGCGAGGAGGGCTTCATTCTCGCCTCATTGTTGATCTTTGAAGCCGAAGCGTAATTGCTTGCTCAATAATCAGCCCATCTGGCGAAGTCAGCACAATTCCCAGCCCGACCCCATGCCTATTGGACGCCCCGCCTATTGGACGCCCCATCGACGAATAGTTTCCACATCTCGCTGATGAACAGCTTCCAGCAATCAGACAAATTTTGGGAGCTTCTCAATTCTAAGTCTCTGGTAGGCTCAATCTGGTCGCTTTCCACGTCTTTGCTGGGTTCTTCTTTCAATGAGTCGTCGTCCTTTGCTATTTCAGTCAATCTTTGCCCTTCTCCCGCTCGCGAGTCAACACTTATCTCTGTTGCCAGGACCATGGGTTGTGCTAAATCCGCACCAACCAAATCAATAGGGCAGACTAGATGTGTTCCAGGGGCAAATTCCGTCACAAAATCTGCAAGGGCTTGAGCTTTGATCGCGGTGCGCGGACGGAACTTAATGTCGTACTGGCCCAATTCCACGGCCCATTTCAGAATCCTCCCAGTGAAGTCCGCTTTTTCGAAGAGCACCTTGAGCGGGAACTCGGTTAACACTACTATTGTATGGGCATGAAAATAGTGCGCCAGCTTTCTTGACGCCATCATGAGAGTCAGCGCCAATTTTTCCAAGGGAAGATATCTCGTTTCGGCCGGAAGCAGAGTCTTGCTCACATAGAAAATGGGCAAGTGCTGAATGCCTTCAGCGCGGACTAGAACAGCGCTCACCGCATGTTGAGAGACCGCCAAGTAGAGATATAACTCCTCACCCGGCTAAGGTGTAACCAAAATAGGTACTGAGGAGAGATATGCTTTCAAGTCCGCCAGTGCACGGTCGCACTCTTCATCCCAAAAGAACTTGGACTTCAAAGTTTTGAAAAAGGGCCTGCAACGATCCGAGGACCAACTGATAAATCTGTTCAGCGCGGCTGCCATCCCGGCAAGATGTTGCACGTCCTTTGTGGAGTTCGGGCGCTCCAACTCTTGTATCGCCTTGATTTGCGAAGGGTCGGCTTCAATTCCCCGGTTCGTGACCAAAAAACCCAGGAACTTTCCAGTGCCAACTCTGAAGGCGCACTTGGAGGCGTTCAGACGAAGCTTGTGGTGTTTAAGTATGGCAAACATTTCTGCTAGGTCGGCGAGGTGCTGAGACTTTTCCTTACTTTTTACCACCATATCATCAATATAGGCTTCCATAGTTCAAATTTCAAGAGAGAGCGAACATCTTTGTCACCATCCGCTGAAAAGTTGCTCCGGCGTTCTTTAATCCGAACGGTATGACCTTGTAGCAATACAAGCCTCTGGGGTGGTGAACGACGTGATCTCTCTGTCCGGCTTGTACATGGCTATTTGATGATAGCCACGATATGCATCCAAGAAGTTAAACCTCTGATGGCCAGCGGTTAAGTCCACCAACTGGTCAATTCGAGGGAGGGAAAAGCTATCCTTCGCGCAAGCGCGGTTGACAGTCTTGTAGTCAACGCAAACTCGCCATTTGCCGTTCTTCTTAGGAACCACCACCGTGTTAGATATCCACCGAGGGTATTGCACCTCCTCTATGGCCCCGGCTTCCAACAAATTGTTCATTTCCTTCGCCACCACTTCAGCATGGTGCAAAGCCAAGCGGCGCGTCCTCTGTATGACTGGCCGTGCATTAGGGAAGACATTCAGCTGGTGGCAAATGAAGCTTGGGTCGACGCCAGGCATATCGTAAGACGTCCATGCAAAAGCCTCCAAGTTGGAAACCAAGAAACTGACATAATCCGCGCGTTCGGCGCTAGACAAGGATGATCCTAAGAGGAAGAACTTGGTCGGATCGTTTTCGTCAATGCGCACTTCCACCAAATCTTCGACCGATTTTCCTCGCCTTTCTACCCACGCCTTCTAGGACCTCCTTTCCTGCCCTCGATCATCTCGAACAAACCCTTTGGCCGCTTCCGCCATTTACCGCAACGAAGCATTGTTTGGCCATCACCTGGTCTCTCCAGACTTCCTCTATTTGCCCATTCGATGTCGGAAAGCGCATGACTTGGTGGAATGTCGAAGCAACCGCTTGGATGGCGTGTAGCCAACCTCTGTCTAGAATCAAATTGTACGACGATGGCACTTTGAACACCCAGAATTCTACATGCTTCACAACCGATCCCATCCTGACCGGCAAGATAATCTTTCCGATCGGCCATTCTGGTTGCGAGTTGAAGCCAACCAAAGGAGATGTTGCAGGAGCCAAATCCTTGTCTTCCAACTTCATTTGTTTGAACGCGTCATAATACATTATTTCGACCGAGCTCCCCTGGTCGATCAATATTCTCTTGATATCGAAATCTTTGACGCGAAGTGTCACCACCAAGGCGTCATTGTGCGGCATCTGCACCCTTTCCAAATCTTTGGTTGAAAACGAAAAGATGTCTTTCTCCTCGGTCTTTCCCTTCTTTACAGCGGGCTGAACAGAGAGCACTTCCCTCATGTGCTCGGCCCTCTTGATCATCCCTCTAAGCTCGCAGACCCTTGCTGGTTCAATGATGCCGTGGATAACGTTTATTACACCTTGCGGGGGAGCCTCTAGGGCGGCCATTCCATTAGGCTCGGTTTGTCCGATTACCGCGACCTTGACTCCCCCATCTATGTATTGGTCAAGATGCCCCGCCGTTACCAATTCCTCCAAGTGTTGTTTGAGCGGCAAGCAGTCCTCTATTCGGTGTCCTCGTTCTTCATGGAAGGTGCAGCGGTATTTTGGATTGAAGTCTCGCTGCGCGCTTTCTAACTTGGCTAACGGACAAAGGATCACCGAATCTCGCCGAATTCGGTAGATGGGAATTTTGAAGACCGTGGTAATTCCTGTCCGCGCCCGCTTTCTCTTGGCATCTTCATCAGATCGCGGGTGCATCAGCCGGTCGTTCATGCGACCCTTGTTTCTTTTCATCGCGCCACCCCATGACGCCGATCTTTGGTCGATCATTAGGGCGGTTCTCCTCCCGCCCGACCGAAAGTGAACTTTCTCCGCTATCCTTCGCCCACCGCGATCGGATTATCCTTCGGCCGCAGAGGCGGCATCATCTTCCGCACGAATGTGTTCGTTGATCCGCTGCATCAAAGATTCCATAGTAGTTGGCTGATGCATCGTGAGTGAATCTCGCAGCCTATGTCCAACTGGGAGACCCCTCTTGTATTGAGTGATCGCCAGATTGGTAAGGCAGTCGAGAATCTCATTGTAAGTTTCCCAAGATTGCGATTGTATGCCTTCACCAACTCCTGACTCCATCTTGACGCCCAGGAGATGGTCGACCTCCTTCGGCGTTCGAGTGTTGGTTTTAAATCTGGTGACAAAGGCTTCCGCTAGTTGCTGCCACCCCTCGATACTTCCCTCCGGGAGCCTTTCGAACCACTTCAAGCCCAGCTCTCCCAAGCTTGCTGGGAATATGAGGCACATCAAGGCATCGTTCCGCCGGTGGCCAGCCATCACTTGCCGGTAATGACTCACATGCATGTACGGATCCGTCTTGCCGTCGTACAAAGTGAATTTTGGCTGGTGGAATCCAGCAGGGAGTGGGGTGCTCTCAATCTCTGGGGACAACGGCGTGGCCGTAAGCCTTGCCAACTCTTTGTCCACCAGTGCTGGGGCTATGTTTCCGGGTGCCGGCATCACCACTTCTTCACTGCAACGAACAAGGGCACTCAACCTCTGGAGCGCTGGCACCCTTTGAGCCTCTCGACGGCGCGCTCTCTCCTCCAGTACGTCTCTGAGATCCTTGGAACGGGAGGAGGCAGAGTATCGCGACGTTGTCGATGGGCGTAAGGGGCGATAGGTGCTGTCGCGAGTGAAGGATCTGCCCTCTCGCTGGTCTGAATCTCCCACCCCATAGTTCCTGGTGATGGAGATTGAATAAGTCCTCCTCTGGTGGCGATCGCTGAACGAGGGGGTGTGCTCACTGAGGTCGCCCTCTCCAGCAACACCCTTCCCCCTAACTTGGCGCTTCAGTAGCTCCATCTCCGCCGCCATCCTACGAATGAGGTCTTCTTGATCTTTGAGTTTGTGCTCCAGACATTCCTCACGAGACTCCCCCCTGTGCCGGCGGCCCTCTGGACTCTGTGAACGATCCGAACTCCTTCTACGCTTGTCGCGCGCTCCTTGCGAAGAGGTTTCCAGGCCCGCCATGGTTGGAACATTAAGGGGGCCTTCTCTTCTTCGTACATACTCTGGAGTGACGCCATCGACGACGGATTGCGGAACTTCGTCGTTGTTGGCCGTGGAAATGGTTGAAGAAGCTTACAGAACAAGGGTTGAGTATCAAACTTTTCCCACAGACAGCACCAATTGTACGGGGGCGAAATATCCTTTGCTCTCCGTACGCCTTGAACGTCAAGCTTCTGGTGACGACGTCAATCTCTGCAATACAAAGATAGTGAGCTACCCGGCGGTGGTGTGCCGGAAAGACCCTCCGACGATCAAGTCAGTTCTCTAAGGAAGAAGACGATGAGAAGAAAGTGTTAACGAGAGTGAATTCCATACCTTCGATGTTCGTCTTTCCCCCTATTTCTAGATTGTGCGCCAAGACTACCTCTTGCCCTTCCTCGACAGTGGCAAGGCGCCTTTCACTACCTTACGCGTGTAAATGTTTTGTCCTTCCACCAGTACACACAGAACTGTCCAACGGTATTGAGGTGTGCGTGGAGCAGATGTCCTCTCACTCACGCTATTGGCCCAGGTGGCACACCCAACCGGGGTACCACGACCGGCCTAGCACTTGTGGGAAATTGCCATCACATGCACTTAACCGTGCTATGTACCACTGACCTGTGACTTAGGATCAGACGAAAGCCTCACCACCTCGGCCGAACTACTCTCGACCGGTTCATCCGGACCACCTGGTTGCGAGGCATGCCGGCCTCCAACCGTTCTTCCTTCAATCTCGGTCACACGCAACCGCTTATCTCTACCGATTTGCCGGAGGCATATCGCCTCGCCGCATCCTTAGTCTAGCCCGGTAATCCTTCACGGTTAATGTTCGCCATCAGAAGCTTCACCCGACACGAGCAATCCACAGCTCGGCCACACCAAGATGTTGACCGGTCGACATCCTCCACCGCGCAAGCCAAGCCGCTCGGCCGTCCCAACTGAGCAATTTGCTCGGCGCCGTGTAGTCCGTAACGCCTGACGTTATCTTTGCTCGGCCGTACTAACCGGCGCGAATCTCCCCTCTCAATAATATTCTGATAGTACCTGATAATTACCCAAGTTCACACGGACGACCCAAATTATAAAACATGAATGAATTTTCTTTCATTTTATTTTATTTTTCTCATTTTGGATAAAGGTTTAGGAATGGCAACGGGCGGCGGGGTAGGGATCACCTCCCGTCCCGATCCCCGATGGTGAAACTCCTCCGTCTCGGTCCCGACCCATGACGGGAGCTCATCATCGCCCGCCTCCGCCTTAACTGAATTGGGTTTTCAGGCCAAAAGTCCCCGACCAAAAAAAAAAAAAAATTACCATTAACAATCTGTTGTTCATCACCATTAAAAAAAAAAATCACCATTAACAATCTGTTGTTCAGATGTAACAAATGTAAATAAAAAAAAAAATTCAAATCTAACACACCACACACAGATCTATATATATATTGTTCATATCTAAAAAAAATTCATATATATATATATTGTTCATCACCAGATTAGATCTCACACACACACACACACACACAGATCTAACACACACACACACAGATCTAACACTAATCACCGTGGGGGGAGGAGGGAGAAGACACCAGAGATGGGAGGAGGAAGAAGGCGTCGGAGATGGAAGGAGGAGATCGCCGTGATGGGAGGAGGGATGGGAGGAGCCGCCGCCGCCGCTGCCACTACCAACGCCATGACTGTAAGTAGTACCTGATAAGAGGAGCCGTGATGAGAGGAGCCGACACCATGACCTTGAGTAGCACCTGCAGAGAGAGAGAAAGAGATGGAGAGAGAGAGGAGAAACAGTTTTGTGTATGAAGTGTGTTAGTAATTTATAAACTGTGTATTAGTAATTTCACATATATTATATATATATACGCCCCGGCCCCTAACACAATACACATATATTATATATATAAACGGGGGTATATTAGTAATTTCATGTCGAGGCAGGAACCGGGATCGGGGCGGATTGGGGTCGGGTCGGGCCGGGCTTGAACATCGATCACCGCCCCGAACAGATCGGGGATTGATTTTCAAATACCATCCCCTCCCCGTCAGGAGTATTTTTCGGGAAAAAATCGCTTAAATCGGGGTCGGGATCTGGGATCCCCGTCGGGTCGGTTTCAAATTGCCATCCCTATAAAGATTGAAAGACCAATGCAACTACTAACCTAGACATAAATGGAAGGCCTTTGGATCATTAATAGTAAAAACCCTAATGGGAACTAGGGGTGTAATTTTGGCCCGGGCCCATGTTAGGCCTTGCAGGCTCCCATTTTAGGCTCAAGCCCAGGTCCAGGGGTATTCGGGTTTTGGGCGGGCCAGTAGGTCGGGCCTTGGGGGGGCCCTTGGGCTCAGACTTTGGGCGGGCCTCAACAATTTTTTTTTATTTTTTTTTATTTTTTCCACCAAAATTTTATTATTTTTCATTAAAAATAACACTGGGCATCGGATGGACCGGACTTTTGCGCTGGCCTTGAGCGTGCCAATGGGCCGGGCTTCAAAACGATGGCCCAGGCCCTGACCTAATGCCTCAGGCTGGGCTTGGGCTCGGGCCTAAACGGGCCTTAATGAACCGGGCCCACCTCAAGATGCAGGCGGGCTTCAGACAGCCCACGGGTCACGGGTCAAAATTACACCCCTAATGAAAACCCATGACTCATCCCCACTTTGCTAAAAGATCTCAATCTTGTGCCCCTCTCTCGATATATATTTTTATTGACTTTCTCTTTTATACTAAAATACTAAATGTGTCAGTAATTTTTTTATTTACTATTTCTTTATATAAATGGAATAAAAAGACTTGGAATGCACACTAGAATATTCATTTTGTTGGAAAACATTTAGATTTCATAAACTTTGTACATAGGTAAAACAAAATTATATTATATTTGGTTGGACTAATTATAAGGGTTCAGTTTATGTTGTTTTATTGCTGGGGTAGTAAAAGCCCTCGTGTTGTATAATTTAAGATGCATGGTTTCACTGCAAAACCCTAATTCTAATGTCCCATGCTGTCATAAAGGAAAACCCTTAAAAAACATATTTAAAAATTCAATTATTAATTTTTCATTTTTGGCAAATGGTAAGAATTTCATTAAAAATATTAAAAACTCAGTTTATGGACAATTGCTATGTTGATCATTTGTGTGCATGGTCCCACAATTTATGTATGTTGAGTTGTATTTGTTTTTTTAATTTCAAAAAAGAACAGTGTGTGCTAATCTTTTACATGTGTACGATCCCCCACTTAACAATTGTTTAGAAGATCTCTGATAACTTTAAGCACGATCAACCACTTGCAAAACAGAATTAGAAGCCACAATCGCAAGGAAACGAAAATTAGAAAGCAAGCTACAACATACACATGACCTACTTGCAAAGTGACTTTTTCAGTGATCTTTTGACTAAGGCCTTGTTTGGGAAGACTAAATAAGTGTATTTTTTGTCTTTTTAGACAAAAAAATTGAAGTTAAAAATATGGATGTTTGGGTTAACTTTTTGACTTTTTATGAAAAAATGTGTAATAAAAAATTGTGAAAATTGATTTTTAGAGGAAAATTTGAATTGGGAGTTGTGCAGCCGTAATTGTTGACTTTTCGTAAATAGTGTTAACTTTTTAACTTTTTGACCTTTTGGATTATTTGGGAGTACCCAAACTTGGCCTAAAATATAATGTGAAAAAAATTAATATATTCGAAAAACATTTTTTAGACTTTTTACAAAAAAAAAAAAAAAAAAAAAGGGTAAGTGAAAGAGAATGAATTTTTGATTATTTTTTTATTTTTTTATTTTTTTTGGTATATGAGTTGAATTTTTTTGGCTTTTTAATAGTTTTTTTTATACTAAAGCCTCGTTTGGCAAGTGACTTTTTTAGTCAAAAAGTTACTAAAAAAAAATCAAAAAGTCAACAACTTATACAAAAAAGTTAAAATTTTCATTTTCTCTCTACTTTTTGAATATTTTTTTTTGTAAAAAATTAGAAAGTTATCCCAAACATACTAATTTTTTTTACATCATATTTTAGCTAATTAATTAAAAAATTACTAAAAAAATTTATTTCCAAAGGAGGCCTAAAAAGCATTTTTTCAAACGAACTTACAATTTTGAAATCTTAGCCAGGTTTATTTGTGGGATTAAATAGGTTGACTTACACTTAATCCATATCTAGGGACAATTTTATCTTCTAAAGTATGAACCTTATCCTACAAAAGAATGATCTCACTTTAGTCCCTAAGCCACAAACAAATGTGTAATTTGAAAAAATAATCTTCCAATCACAATATGTCACGTCATTCACTAAAATATGGTATCAAAGCCTGATCCTCCCTGCCCCATTCACCTTCCTATTCTCTATATAAACCCACCATTTGGTGCCGTCTACCAGCCTTCAGACTCCGATTGGCCAAGTTTGGATATGGTTTTGAGGTGTACATGGCTTTGAGATTGCGTTGAGTTTGTGTCTAAAAATATAGTGCAAAGTTAAATAACTTTAATTTTTTAAAGATTGTGAGAATTTAATATATATATATATATATATTTCTTTCTAGAGATCAGAGTAGAAATTTTAATTTTTAAAGATCTAAAATTACCGTTAATTGTGATGAGAGTTAGTAATCAGATCAGATAGGTCTCGTTTGGGAACATGCTTTTTTAGTAATTTTTTGACTTTTTAGTTAAAATGTGATGTAAAAAAAACTAGTATGTTTGGGATGACTTTTTAAGTTTTTACAAAAAAATGTGCAAAAAATAGAGAAAAAATAAAATTTTTAACTTTTTTGTATAGGTTGTTGGCTTTTTGATTTTTTTAATAATTTTTTGACTTTTTAACCAAAAGGGGCACTTGCCAAACGAGGCCTGAGAGTTTGTAAAAAAAAATTCGAAACCAAAGTGAGTAGTATTTTTCTTAAAGGAGAATTTCAGTTCAGCCCATGTTTTGAAAAATTATTATAAATAAGTGATAAATTTCCCATGTTTTGAAAAATTATTATAAATAAGTGATAAATTTTATAAATATTGATAATTAAAATGATAAAATTTTCTATAAATCTGTAATAAGTTTATGAGATTACACTAAATAGTAATTCTCCTTTTTTAAAAAAAAAAAATACTAAAATGGGAAATGTGTTTACTTTAGAGATGAAAGAATATATATATATATATATAAGCGAAATTACAAGATGAAACTTTAAAGTTTTTTTTTTTTTATAATTTTATTTATAATTTTTTAATATATTTATCTTTATTCAATGGTAGCACCAACAACGTAGGGTCATTTTCATTTGCCACATTCAAATTGGATGTAGTGTTAGGTGAACAGAGAAGCGTTATTGCCTCATCATAACGCACATCACTATCTATAATAAACTGAAAAAAGTTCAATGTTTTTTTATTTTATTTTTTTCCCCGTGAGAAGTTTTATATTATTTAGTATTTACAATAGACAGATATATTCTAACTTAGAAGGAGGGCTCGATGAGACTTGAAATTCATATTTTTAGATACTATTTAAAATAAATTAAATAAATATATTTATTTAGATAAATACATTTATTTGAGTCACATCACCTTTTTATATTTCTGTACATCTTTTTATTAAAAAATAAAAAAATATATTTACTTAAATTATTCTAAATAATTCCTTAATTTGATTCAAAAGGTTGTTACCACTTGAATTAACCTTTTGTCTTAAAAAAGTCAAATGAAGGTTAAGAAATGGTAAAGTAAAGTATATGAAAAAAGAAAAAAAAAAAAAAAGTACAGCGACAAGAAATCTTTTTAAAAAAGTGCAACCATTTTGTTCCTTGTGAAAGCCAAAAACTTATTGGAATGTTAATGTTTTACAAATTAATATATTATATTAAGTTTTTTAATCTCGAATGTGATAGTTGAATTATCCTTATTAGATTATTTAAAGCATTCGGGTCATACACTTAATTTAATTTTTTTTTGAATTAAATAAAGATTATAATACTCATATATATTTGTTTGTCTATCCATTACTACATATTTATTCATTTTACTATCTCTCTATGGTCACTTATTTATTTGTCTAATATATGTCCATATCAACACACCAGCCACCGTCAACTACCACCATTAGTCACTGCCACCGGCGTCGTTGGTCGCACCTAGTAGCTTTTTCGGCAAACGACGTTTTGGTAGTAGGGGACAAAAATGAAAAAAAGTAAATTCTTCAAAATAATAAAAAAAAAATTTCATCAAACAATTTTATTAATTATGTTTCTACAATAAAAATAAAAAATAATCTTTAAATCTAATGACATACACCCTTAAAAATTAATTTCTCAATAATTTTTTTAATTATTTAAGTGGGTATATTTTCTAATATTTAAAATTTTAGAAAAATTACTATTCAATAGTAATTTTATAAAATTATTACGTATTCATAAAAAAATTCATGATTTAAATTTAGTAATATTTATAAAATTTATCATTTATTTATAATTATTTTTTCAAATATCTACTTGATTGAAATTTGAAAAAATGACAAATCAGTGTAATTTTGTAAAACAATTACAAATTACCGAGAAATTTTATAAATATTAATAATTAAAATTGCAAATATTTTCATAAATTTATAAAAATAAAAATAAAAATCCCAAAATCTCACTGCGGTGCAATTACCTCTTGAAATTTCCCATAAATTTTTAACTTCGTGCTACATTTGTATATATATAAAAAAAAATTAAATGTTTTCTTCAAGTATATATTTATATTTAAAGAGTATTCTTAATAAGTATCCTTAGGACACTTGACATGTTTGTACATAATGTATGAAAATGCATATAACATGTAATATACAATTAATTTAAACATTATTAATCAATGCCTTTAGGACACTCGTTAACTAAATTCATATATAAAATACCAATAACACTACAAATTCAGGCTTATAACCTTAAAATTTATCCCCCCCAAAAAATTTAATAGTTTAAATTTATTTTATGCATAAATCCTAAACTTTATCAATTTAATTTTTATCATACAATTACATTTGAGATAAATTATGAATTGATAAAAGTAAATTCATATTATTTTTCTTTTCTTAAAATACAATGTATGATGGTGAAAAGGAAGTGGATAATAGCAAGGGTAATGCTATAGTGTGCAACTTACACCTTACACCTTTTTGTGTTCACTTACACCTTACACTTACACCTTTTTTACCTTGCACTTACACCTTTTGTGTAAGTGGCACATGGTGTGCAACTTATACATTTCATTTATACCTTCCATTTACACTTACACCTTACACTTACACATTTTGTGTAAGTGGCACATGGTGTGCAACCCACTTACACCTTTTATTGGGTAAATTACATTGAAGTTTTTGTTTAATATAGATATCTTTTTTACATTTAAAAAATTACATTTTTTTTCTTGAGATTTATAATCTCATTACAAATTGCTCTATGAATTCCTAATGTCATATACTAAAATTTTCTAAATGACTATCTTGTCATTTTTTTTTATCATTTATTTTTTTTATTATCCTGACTACATTCTACAACTCTATATCATTAAATTCTACTTGAACATATTTTTATTGAGTGAATATATATACAAACATAAATTTCATATAAATTTTTTAAACACAATGATATAGTTTAATGGTGACATTTGACTTTAAAATAAAACACCTATAAACATGATTTATATTTACAAAAATATCACTATTACAATAATTTTATGATATTTTTTGTATAAATTTTTATATATGAATATAATTTTTCATTTTGATTTCCACCATTATACCTAATTAGATCAATTTAACCTAAATATATTTAAAAAGTATAAAATATGTACAAATTTTTTTTTAAAAAAAAACCATTAAATACAATAAAGTAAGATAACATATTAATTTTTTGTATTTTTTTATATTTGGTGAATTAAAAAATCACAAAATATTATACTTATTAAGTATATCTAGAGTAGGTGTATTTAAAAAATAAAAAAAAATACTTAAAATATTAAAAATTCAATAAAAATTTAAAAATGAAATTAAAAATTTTAATTTTTTGTATGAGTTAAACAAAAAAATATTATTATTATTTCTTTTGAAATGATATGAGTAAAATATCTGTTTTATTTTATTATTTTATAAGTATAGAAGTTAAAAGTATAAATATATTATTTTAATCTAATAAAAAATAAATATAATTTTTTAAATGTGAAAGAATCTGTATTAAAAAAAAAAAGTGTCAGGATAATTTATCTTTTTTTTATTATTATTTTATTTTTGGTGACAGCTGTGACCATTTTAGCATTAGCCCCATGCGATCCCTTCTTCTCAGGTCGACTCTCGTTGGAAGTAATAAGGCGCCGTTTGTTTTGGACGGATGAGGTTAGGATGGAGATAAAATTTATTTGGATCCTGTTATGATGTGTAATCGTTAAAGTTGTACATTATATGCAATTAATACAAAGAGTGTAAGTGTAAGGTGTAAACATAAAATAGAAGGCAAATAGAAAGGCGTAAATAAGTTACATACCATGTGCCTTGCACACTTAAGAAAAGTCCAATTTATTTATGTTGTGTTTGTTTATAGATTTGGAGAAGGGATTGAGATGGAGGAAAATATTAGATTAGGCCTTGGAAAGGAGATTGAAATAGAGAAAGTAAATGTGGTATTAGAAAAATAATTCGTTAGAGTCAAAATTTTTTATTTTTTACATGTTGTGCATTTGTTTTTAAACATTAATATTTAATTTTTTATATTTTTTTAACTAAAAATCATTATTTTGTTTGTTTTATTTTTTTCTTGAAATTTTTTATTTATTTTTATTTTATTTTTTACATGTTGAGCTTTTTTTTTAAACATTAATATTTAATATTTTTGTATTTTTTATTTGTTTTATTATTTTATATAAAAAGAATTTAACAATCTCTATACTAACAACTATCATCAAAACAAACACAATTTTATTTAATCGCTTTAATAACAATTTCCTCACTATATATTACTTCCATTATACTTCTGAAAACAAACGCACCTAAATACTCAAACTTATTTAAAATGAATTATATAAGTATATTTTTTATTTTTTATATATTTTTTATAAAAAATCAAAAAATAAACTTATTTAAATAATTCCAAATAAAACTTTAGTCTTCACTCTTAGGCCAAGTTTGGCATGTGACCAAAAAGTTAAAAAGTTAAAAAGTTACTTAAAAAGTTAAAAAGTTATCACTATTCACCAAAAGTCAAAAATTACGGCTGCACAACTCCCAATCCTAATTTTTCCCTACACACTAATTTATACAATTTTTTAATACACATTTTTTCATAAAAAGTCAAAAAGTTAACCCAAATAATCATATTTTTTTCCTCAACTTTTTAGTCCAAAAAATCAAAAAGTGCACTTATTTAGGACATCCCAAACAACCCCTTATTATAAAACTCACAGAATGGCAGGGATTGATAGTGAAGGAATTAATAGTGAAGAGAGTAAAATTGTGTTTATTTTTATAATAGTTGTTAGTGTAGAGATTGTTAAATTATTTTTATATAAAATAATAAAACAAATAAAAAAAATACGAAAACATTAAACATTAATGTTTTTTTTTTAAAAAAATGCCTAACATGTAAAAAAATTTTAAAAAATAAAAATACAATAAAAAAATTTCAGAAAAAATAAAATAAATAAAATAATGATTTTTACTTAACAAAAAATACAAAAAGTTAAACATTAATGTTTAAAAAAATACCCGACATGTAAAAAATAAAATAAATAAATAAATAAATAAATAAAATTTTAATCCGCCGGACTATTTTTTTAATACTAAGTCCTAAAGGACCATCTAAATCCCATCTATAAAACCTATCCTAAACCCTTTAAGAGCATCTCTAATGCACTAGGCATATAATGCTTGTTAGTTAAAATGCCTAGTGTGATTCACTTTTTTCAATTCCAATGTACTAGGCATATGATTAGGCATTTTACCTCAACTCATATTCACTAGCTACATGTAGCTAGCCTTCAACGCTAGGCAAAACGTATTCAATCATTAGGATCATTTCCCTCCATCTTTGTTGTTGACGTGGCATTCTATAAAATTAATAATATTTGGATAAATAGCTAAAATAAAGAGCATGGTTGGAGTAAAAACATAAAACAGTTGATAGGCAAAATAAAATATATACTTTATAATAATATTTAAATAGATAAAATGCCTACTACCGTTGGAGATGCTCTAACTTAACAATCCCTTCGTTAACTCTGTAAATAAAAAACACATTAAATGAGACCGGCAAAACAAACCAATCCCCCTCTCATACCCCAAACCAAACCGGCAATCTCATCATCTAATCTCTCTCTCTCTCTCTCTCTCTCTCTCTATATATATATATTTTCTCTCACTAGTCTCTCCTCTTCTCTCTCCTCTGTGTTGTGTGCTACGTCATTACCATAAATGGTTGGTATATGCCCAGGTCGGTCGCGACGGGTCTCTCATTCCCCCCCCCCCCCCTCTCTCTCTCTCTCTCTCTCTCTCTCTCTCTCTCACTATATATATATACAGTCTGAACCTTCCTTTCTCATCAGCTTCTCCTCATATTAGTTCAAAAAAAAAACTTCTCATATTTAATCACTACACATTCCCCTCATTGCTTCTCTCTCTCTAGTGAGTGAGTGAGTCACCAGTAAACAATGATGAGCGACCCACCAAACTCAGAGACCGAGTCCACTAGCAACTCATTCTCACCTCCTCCATCATCACCACCATCATCCTCCACCTGCCTAAACCCGACAACACCTGACCCAAACCCGAAGAACCGGCCCAAGAGGAACAGGGACAGCAACAACAACAAACACCCGGTTTACAGAGGGGTCCGAATGAGAGCTTGGGGCAAATGGGTATCCGAAATCCGAGAACCCAGAAAGAAGTCCCGGATCTGGCTCGGAACCTTCTCGAACCCGGAAATGGCGGCCCGAGCACACGACGTCGCCGCCCTTTCCGTCAAGGGAAAGTCGGCCATCCTCAACTTCCCCGAACTCGCCCCTTTCCTGCCCCGACCCGACACGTGCTCCCCACGTGACGTCCAAGCCGCCGCCGCCAAAGCAGCGTCGATGGACCACCTTGGCGTTCCGACGACGACGTCGTCTTCGTCTTCAGCGGAGGAAACGGAGGAGCTGACTGAGATAGTGGAGTTGCCGAGTTTGGGAACGAGTTACGAGTCGGCGGCTGAGTCGAGGGGTGAGTTGGTGTACGTGGACTCGGTGGTGGATGTGGAGGAATGGTGGTGGTTGGACGAAGATCATGGGTGTTTCGCCGCCGAGAGCAGTGTTATTTCCGGTGGTTTCGAGACCTTTTTTTGGCAACATTAATTAATTAATATATAACATATTTTGTTGTCCGGAAATGGTGTGCAATTTTTTTTTTTTTTTTTGTTAATCACTTTCATCACAATTTTATTTTGTTGATTTTGATTGTCACAATTAATCATATATTTTATAATGTCACCTTTTTTCTCATCTATTGACAACTTGATTTTAGGGAAATTATAAGAATATTAAATGTGATTAACTCTTAATTTATTAATTTTTTTATTAAAAATTAGGTCACATTTTGTGATGTATTTTATTTTGAAAATAGAAAGAAAACAAATTTCAAATTAATAATAAACTTTACAAATTCTGATTATTAACATCATAAATTATTTTACAAGTAACTTACAATTGATTTGTAATTTTTCCTATTTTAATTGTATTTTATTTATTTATTTGATATTTGATGTAGGGCTAAATTACGTACTACTATTTTTCTTTAAGTTCTCACTTGCTGGGATAATGAAATATAAACATCAATTTTATATAAACTTTTTATACAAAAAGATATCTTATTTTATTCTCCTTTCATATCCAGTTAAAATACTTTTCATTACGGCTTATAATTTAAATATTGTCATTTGTCCTGTTTAGTAAGGTTTATATTCAGTTTATTTTAACTTTTAATTTAATTTAAGTCATTTTGATTTGTTTGATTCAGTTTAACAATATAGCTTATAATTTTTTATAAGTCAAAAATCAATTTATTCTTTAAGTGAGAAAGGAGAAATTTAATTTATAAATAAAAAATCAACTTATATTCACAGCTATAAGGTATAAGCTATTAGGTTATAAGTTGTAATCACTTTCCCACAACTCTACCAAACGGCGACATTGTCCTATCATTTTAGTTGATTTTTTTTTATGAAAATTTATAAATTATTTTCGCACTTATATTACTTTTTCTTCTCTCTCTCTTATTTTAGATTGTATTGTTAAATTTAATCTCACGTCGTCAATATAAACTATCTAAGTTTGGTTAGTATAATGTAATTGATTTTTATTCATTCTCAATTAGTTTTAAGGTGAATGCTTTAACATAGTATTAGAGTAGGGTATTAAATGTTTCTCACTCTTATGCGACATTCATTGTCAATTAATTTTAAATTGAATGTTTTAATATATCATATATGCCCTCTTCATTGATTTTAGGTTACATTTGGTTCACACATCATGTGTTTTTCAAATTTTATAAACTTAGGTTTTGTTTGGTTTGGAAAGTGAGTTAAAATATGAGATGAAAAATAATAAAGTATTTGGGAATAATTTTTTAATTTTTTATAATAAAAAAAAGGTGTAAAATTTAGAGAAAATGAAATGAATATTCGATCTTTTAATTGCTTTAATGACTTTTTACACTAAGTTTGGCATATAGTCAAAAAGTCAAAAAGTTAAAAAATTACTTAAAAAGTTAAAAAATTAACACTATTCATCAAAAGTCAACAATTACGACCGCACAACTCTCAAATCAAATTTTTCTCTACAAATCAATTTTTATAATTTTTTATTGCACATTTTTTCATAAAAAGTCAAAAAGTTAACCCAAACATTCATATTTTCAACTTTCATTTTTTAATCCAAAAAAATAAAAAATATACTTATTTAAGACGCCCTAAACAACCCCTAATTAAAATCTATTGTCCTCAAATGATGCTTAATTTGTATGTACTGCTTGGCGCAATTTACAAATTGAGCAGCTTATAAGTCATGAAGACAAAGCAAATAATGCAGTCTACTGCACTACTTTATTTATTTAGGAAATAGATAGGATCAAAGTCTCTCATTATCTACAGCAGTGGGGATTGGGACCTCGAAAGAGGCTCCCCGAATCCCCATAATTCCCACTTTAGGTATAAAAAATAAAAAATAAAAAACAAAAAAAAAAAAGAAAACAGTTTTCCAAAAAAGAAAATTAGGGGGATTAAGAGGACTTTTTTTTGAGGTCCAAAACATTTTTCTTATCCACAGTATACTAGGGTTGCAATGCTTAAAATATTGATTTTTTTTTTTTTCGACTTTGTGAGAAAAACAAAAAAGTGTAGTTAAAAAGCTAAAAAGCTGAAGCATTTAACAAAAAAAATAAAAATAAAAATAAATAATTTATTGGGTATTTAAGTATTAAAAAAATTACATTTTAGGCTTATTTGGTCTAAAAAAGAAAAGAAAAAAAAAAAAAAAAAACCCTTTACTAAAAAATAATTTGTCAAACAGGAAAGGCCAACATCTTAAGGCCTCGTTTGAGAATATATTATTTAAATAATTTTTTAGTTTTTTTAATTAAAATATGAGATAAAAAAAATTAATATATTTAGGATTTTTTTTATATAATCCGTTGACTTTTTGATTTTTTTGTAACATTTTAACTTTTAAACTAAAAGATTGAGTTGCCAAACAAGACCTAAATTCAAAGCAAGACTCGTCGCAGACATCAGTCTTGTCCCAACTTTGGACCAATAGTTTGTGTCGGATCTCACTCCAAATTTGGAGTGTGATAGATGCGTTACTTAGGCCTCGTTTAGAAATAGACTATTTTAATAATTTTTTGACCTTTACAAAAAGATATATAAAAAAGTAGAGAGAGTGGTGTGATAACTTATAGTAACTTTTTGATTTTTTGACTAAAACAGAAGGTTGCCAAACGGGGCCATAAAGATCATTTGGGGTAAAACCAAAAAAATAAAAAATAAAAATTACTAAATTGTTTGTTATATGTTTAAAAATATCAAATGTCACATTCACTTTTTGTTAAAAAAAATATTTTGTAACAACTTCTCAAACAAATTGATTTTTTTAAGAATTTTTATTAATAAATCTTATTTAGAGATGTTCCAACTCAATAAGTCCACCAAGGAGTTAATCTCATGTATTTATAAAGTTAATCCCATGTACTTATACTTTTATTCCATGAGATTCTTTTTTCTTAATTTATATTGTTTGTTAGACTATTATACTCTTATTTTTATTGTTGATATGTATTATATAGAAAAATGATATACACATTTCGTTTTTGTTACTACCTCTATTTTAGTAGTTATCAATATTCACGTTTTTCTTTTTGATTAGTTTCATTCACATTTGTAATATTATTCCATGAGTAAATTACCTGGAAGTCCTGTTAAAAGAGGATAAACCTATTTAACCGCACAACCTTTTGAATACTCTCAAAAGTCCACTATGTATTTTTCTTTTTTATTTTTCTCTGTGCATCGTTCTTCTCTACTCCTTTTCTCTTCAGTATTTTCGGTGACCGGCGACCATTTCTTGTTTCTTCTCTTTCTCTTTCTAATATATAGTCTCTGGAAATCGACAACAACCATTGTTTGGGGTTCACCAGCAACTACCAACCATTGATTCATTATTTCACTCTCACCGATGGCGAAAGAGACGAGTTTCAGACAAAAAAGATGAGTAGATCTACATCAAATTTAAGTAGATCTACATGAGATTCGACTATATCTAAACTAAAAATCGTTGTCGGAGTACAATATTCTCTCTATATATGTTTCTCTCATTCGATTTCTCAATTTTCTACCTTTTCTCTGTTATACACTTCTATTTTCTTGTCTTAATGGAGAAAACTTTCAAGTTCTAAACAAGTTGTTTTAATGTTTTAGTTATAGGCGTTAAAAATTATAAAATTTTACAGTTTCAGGTTTTTTTAGTACTGAAATGAATCATACTTTAAAATTATAAAATTTTACAGTTTCATAATATGCTTTAGAATTATAAAATTTTGCAGTTTCATTAATAAGGATAAATACTTAATAGAATCATACTTTGAAACTGTAGCATTTTACAGTTTCAAAGTTTATTTTTTAGTTTGATTAATATTTTTTTCCTTCAGTTTATTAATATTTAACAGATTTTGATATATTTTTCACTATAATTTCTCTATTTATTATTTTTTTTTCCCGACAATATTTTAGATATTCCGATGAGTCTCCGATGATATTCTTGACACTCAATGAACATTGTGGACATTTTGTTGACTTCTAATGACGTTCAGAACACTCCGGCGATTTTCCAGTGATATTGAATATTTTGGTGAGTCTCCGGTGATTATTTAACTGAAGTTCGACAGTGGTGGAATGTAGTAGCTATTTTAAAGTTATAAAAAAAAAAATAAATAATTTTTTGGTAACAATTAAAAATATGACTTCTCAATGATGTTGAATATTTCAGTGAATCTCCGGTGACTGTCTGATTGAAGTCCGGCGTTGATGGAATGTAGCAACGTTTTTAAAGTTATAAAAAAAAATGGTAATAATTAAAAATATGTGTGACTAATTGGTGCAAATATTTTGTTTTGGGACTAGATAGATTTTAAATTATGTGTATAAGACTTACTGATAAGTTCCCCTTGTTTCATTATGCTAGGATTTCGAAACTCTTTATTTGGTAAAGTTTAAAAACTTTAGTTTACACATGATAGTGAAATAATATTATATTCATTCATTGTTGCGGTGAAACTTTGTGTTCCTTAATTATCACTTTGTGCTCGAAATTCTATGTTCGTTCATTGTTGCTCTGTGTTCGAAAGTCGAAATTCTGTTTATGTTCAGTCAATTTTGTTACAAACATATTCTTCAAAGTTGTGTTTGGTTTGATTTGAATTGGTGGAATGGTGAAATTGCATATATTGCTAATGATAGTGATAATGATAAAGATGATGATAAAGATGAAGATGTGGATGATATTTTTTTATTTTTAAAGTGATTGAGTTTTTTGGATTTCTAATTCCATTGCTGCCATTGTTTTTGTTTTTTATTTTTATCAAGAAATGTGAATGTTCATATTTTACATTATTTGAAAGTCTAAAAAATAAGTGTTGAAATATAAATATGAACACAATTATATATTTTGCAAAATGTGAATGCTTATATATTATTAATTATTTGTTACTATACTTGTTGTTTGAATAATCATTTTTTTGTTACCGTTAAACAATTGAAATTGTCATTTTTTTCTTTCAATTTTGTTTCATGTTACTGTATGAATATTCACATTGATATAAATTTAGTTTTTCTAAGGTTAGTTGTATGTTAATTGTAAATTGTGAACATTCACATTGTATTTTGGTATAAGATTTTTTTTTAATTTTTTTTTTTTTTGAAAGTTAGTTGTCTTTTGTTGTTTTTTTACTATGCTTTTTGATTGAATAATCATTTGTGTTACCATTGAACAATCGAAATAATTGATCTTCACTTTTTTCAATTTTATTTTATGTTTTCTCATTGCAATGTGAATGTTCATATTGATATGAGTTCATTTATTTGTTTTTAAAGACTAGTTGTATATTAATTGTAAATTGTAAAAATTCACATTGTATTTTAGTATAAATTTTATTTTTTCAAAAGTTAATTGTGTGTTTGTTGTTTTTGTTACTATTATTGTTAGTTGAACAATCATTTTTGTTATCATTGAACAATTAAAATAGTTGATTTTCAATTTTTTCAATTTTATTTTATATTTTCACGTAGCAATCTAAATGTTTACGTTGGTATAAGTTACTTTATTTATTTATTTATTTATTTATTTTAAGACTAGTTGTATGTTAATTATAAATTGTGAACATCCACAAAATTCAAAAAGAATATGAATTAGATGGAATAAAACATTTAAAAAGATGATTTATCAAAAAAATGACCGCTTTTTAACTACTAAAAAAAGTTAAAAACTAAAAAATAAAAAAAATAGAGCCTAAATGCCCACTTATTTCTCCTTTAGCATGAATTATTTTGCCTAAATTAGTTAATAACGACAAAATAGATTAAAATAATTAATAAAATAAAATAACAAATTTAAATTATAATTATTTCACTCTTTTTTTTTATAATTGTCAAATTAATTATAAAAACAACAAAAAATTATTCCAAACATAATTTTTTTAATCAAATTAGAGTAACCAACAAAATTAAAAAATCAGTTAAATTAGTTCATCTCAAATAAGTGTTAAAGCTAAGTAGGTTTGGTATGCACTAAAATGGTAAAAAAAAAAAAATTTACATACATACACTTATTTGGGTCACATCACTAACATCTTCTCTCTATTTTTCTATCATTTTTTTTTACATAATTTATTATAAAAAATCAAAAATACACTTATTTATAACATCTCACACTAGCCCATGTAAGACACTCCACCAAGGGCGGACCCAGGATTCGTCGATGGGATGGGTTAATATTAAAGTAAAATTATACAATATATTTTAAGTATAACCACAAAAGAAAAAAGAGAATTTAATAATATAATCTAAATTAATATATAAATTTATTGATTAGAAATAATCTAATTAAGTTGTACTCGACGAGTCTCTAAATATTCGAATTCATCGATTACAAAATCTAGATCAATTTTCAATATAAGGTTTCATTCAAGGTAGAAAGACAAGCAATCGGCAAGAAACTCATTTCCCGTTGAATTGCGAATGACAGTTTAACATATTTCAAAGTTAAAAAATTAAAAGCAATATAGAACATTGAACAAGGCAGCATCATAAAAAAACTAAGAGCAATATAATATTTATTGCACAAAGACAAAATTTTAAAACCATTGTTAATCAATTCCATTCTCAACCAATGAAATAATATAATTAGTTAATTACATTTACAAAAAATTTTAGGAAAGTGGAGTTGTTGTAGGCTACTAGAGACAACGGAGAAGACGAACAGAGGGCTGCTTCCTATCTATTGAAAGATGTGAGGATTGTTTTTAAAGATTTGTTCTTTAAATAAATACAAACCTATTAATCTGCCTATCTATTTTTTTTGGTAAGTATTGGGTAGTTATTGGGCAACCTATTTAAAAAACAAACAAAAAAACTATTGGCCATTATTTGGGACTAGGCTGAGAGAGGTTGGGAGGCTAGGTTGGGTGGAAAAAAATTTTTTTATAAATTTTTTAAATTTTGAACTGGACTATAACCACCTATACCCAGCCCTAGATCCGCCCTTCACTCCACTGAATCGAGTGGGAGTTGGTATGAATGGTAAAAAAACGTGATGCTCAGTTATTTTGGAAAGAGGCATAACTGATTTTAACGTTACATTCAAGTGAGAAAATTATAAGGCAATCGTGAACTAATGTCTCAGTTATTCTGTCGAGGAATAAACTTATTTCAATGACTTTTAACATTTGTTTAGATTATGTTTTAATCATAAATTTAGGTAGTAAATTAAAAATCAAACATAATCCAATCCAAACACAACCTTAGCATAATAGGTGAGAACAAAAAATAAATAATTATGATTTTTTACTTAGGTGAAAAAAGAAAAAAAATTAGTATTAACAAATGTGTTGTTTAAGTTTTTTTTTTTTTTTTGGTCAATAAATAAATTACTACAAAGGATATCAAATTTCTGTCCATAAGAATTGAACACCACGACCTCATAGCATAAATAGTGTTACACAACCATTAAGCTAAATGTGTTGTTTAAGTTGATCAAGTCACAAAAACGAATTTATTTCTAATTTAGATGAATTTGGAAAACTTCTAAATCAACATTTTTTTGGAAATATTCTAACTCTCATCCTATTTTACATAAATAAAATTTTATTTTTGCCCATAAAAAAAAAACCCCCCTATTCTGCATTGTCAAACTTTCCTAGTCATGGTCGATAATTCAAACAAATTTGGATTTAGGTAAGGTTTTTTGACTCAATAATGTTGATTAAAAATATATAATTGTAATTTTCAATATAGACCTTTTCATCTCATTAAAAAATAAAAAATATAAATATAAATATAAACCTTGTCTTTTGAGGGCTTCACAAATCATTATTTTTGCAATGCATCTGAACGGTTCACCTTGTTTTCTATGATTGCATTTATTTAGCATATTAAATAGCTCAAATTATTTGTTGAGTTTTTTTTTTTGAAAAATGGACCCTGTAGGATTTAAACAAACAAGACAAATTATAATTATACGATATTGATTTTGTGGGGTTGATAGGCTTTCATTAATCTTTGTAGGGTCTTCCTTTGAGCTGAATATGTATTTTAGTTACCAAGGTTTGGCATGGTGGATGAGAGCATCTCCCATGCATCCTCATCTTTAAATATGGAGGATTTGTTGTTCCAATTCATTCTCTAAATTCATCTCTAATTAAAAAAAGAATGAGTTGATCCTCTAAATATAAAGGGAGAATGAAAAATAGAGGATACCCTCCAAAATACTATTTATTTTATATTTTTTATTATATTACAAATAACTTTTAATATGTAAATTTAATTTTTATAAAATTGACATCATTAAAAAAAATGAAATCATACCTTTAAAATGAGTATAATATTAAATATATTTTACAAAAATTTTAAAATTAAATATTTGTTAATGAACACAAATTTCTTTTTGATAAATGGAGGATGAAGGGTTTTGAAGGTTTGTGATTGGAGTTTGAATAAATAGTAACATACTCTATATTTACTTTTTAAATAAAAAAAATTATTTTCATCCTCTTAGTGAGAGGATTGGGTTGGAGATGCTCTAAGGCTAAGGACTTGGAGGTTTACTTTTTTCAAAGTTTCTAAGTCCTTAGGTTCGACTTTTCTTATTAGCAAAACTTTTGAAGCTACGAATCATAGGGAATTAACTTATTTTGGAAGTCTTGTTCAGGTTGTAGTAACTTAGTTTGGTGCACACAAATTGATCAAATATATACAATATATTAATAAAAAATATATATTTTAATTACTACTATACCCTTATGTTACAAGGTCTTGACCATGTAACACCTTAGATTAATAATTTGGTTTCAATTTTCTGAATTCAATTTTTTTGAAATTAAGTTTTTAGTTTTTCGTTTTTACAGAATATTTTTAAAATTTTAAGTAATTTTTTTTTTACTTTTTTTGAATGAACCTTACTTAGATATATCTAAAAATTAAAATATTTGTAAAAAAATATTTTAAAAAATTAATAAATAGACAAGAATAAGAAAATGAACTATATTCTCATTTTTATTTTTATTTTGTATTTTTGGTATTTAATGAATCTTTTAAAGATTTTTTTTACAAATATTATATTTTTTAAGTGTATTTATATTAGGTGTATCTAAAATTAAAAAAATTGCTTAAAATATTAAAATAATTCAATGAAAACAAAAAAACATAAAAAATAAAAAAAAATTACTTTTTTAAAAAGTGAATCCCGAGTCCTGAAATCAAACCATGCATTTTTTTTCTTCTCAAAAAGTAATCGTTATGGATGTTAAGATGTGTTTGGTCATAAAAACAAAGTTATTTGGACCTTTTTAATTATAAAAATATTTAACTTTCACCCCTTCAAATCCTTTTTGCATCATCTCTAAAAGGGGTGTATTAATTTGAACGATTTTTATAAATTGAAGGAATCAACATATACAATTTATAATTGAAAATGATAAAGGGATGGGAGAGTTTTAGTGTAATTAACCCTAGAAATAATACTAAAAGCAAAGAGTGAATCATTGGTGATACATGCATTGTTTACTTAACATCGGTGATGATTTATTCAAATAAAACTTCAATTTTTTTTAGAAGTTTAACTTAAAATGTGAAACCCGTTAGATTTAAGAAAGTGATGGGTGTAAATATTCAATCATTGACATATTGCGAGTCCGTGAAAACAAAGAAGGTTGTAGAAAAGGGTTTCAAATTAGATTGACATATTTAATTTTAAATTTAGTACTTATTCAACAAAGGTTTTCTATATTTTTGGCCATAATCGGCCTATCATTTTTAAATTAGATTTCAATTTTTATTTTATAAAAAACTTCTTTGATAGATAAACTATTTTTGAGTTTTTTTTAAAAAAATTTATTTTTAAAACAACTATTTTTAGGAGATACTAAAAAATTATTTTCAATTTTTAAAAATCATTTTCAAAATTTTAAAAAAATGCCGAAAGTTTTCAAATATTTTATTATTTTGATTTTAGAAACACAAACAAAAAACGATAACAAACGGACAAAAATATGTATCTCGTTTCCTAGAAAAAATTGTCATTTATGACCAAAACGGCTTAGAATATATGATTTTCATTTAGAGAATGGCTTTCCTTCAGTCTAATCACAGACTGGAGGGTATTGTTGGGTCCGTATAGGTCCATCATAGATCTCATTTTGATAATTCGAACAGTTCATGTATAAAACTCGTCGATTACTATATAATTGTAAAAAATTATGTTGATTGAATATCAATAGCTATGTGATCAAATCAGTTTTGTATAGAAAAAATAGACGGTAAAAAATAAACGGCTTACAAAAATCTGATTTGCTCACATAGCTATTTATCTCGGATCAATGTAATATTTTATAGACATGTAGTACTCGACGATTTTTACACATTAAACAGTTCAAATTATCAAAATGAAACCCGTAATGAGTCTCCGCGAGTCAAACAATACCCTTTAAGGAGGAAAGTCATTCCCTCCTTTTAATATTTCAATTTAGCTCACGATTGAGCACAAAATTTGCATTTATAAATGCAAATAAATGTTAATAATTAAAACCCAATACAAATTTAGAAAAATGTTTGAGGGCCCGAAATCAATGGCTCGAAATCCAAAACGACGTCGTTTTGGATTTCAAAATTTTTTTTTCTTCTTCTTTTTCTTCGTTTTGAACACAAGAGAAGAGAAACAGATGCAAGAAAGAGAAACAAAGGCGAGAGGCGAGAGAGAGTCGTCGTAGTTCATCGCTCGTCGGTCGATTGTCGCAGCTCGTTGCTCGTCGCAGTTCGTCGGCCGATTGTCGCATTGCAGCTCCGCCTCCACCTCCGCCTCTGCCTTCACCTCCAGTCCTATTTTGATGGCCCTTCTTCTTCTTTTTTCTCTTTTTTTTTCTTCTTCTTCTTCCTCCTTCTCCCTTCTCAAATTCGAGCTAAATTCGAGTCACGACTTTCGAACTCAGTAACGGGCTGACAAATTTAACATAAATTTCTAGATTTGCAATCCACACCATTCAAAAAAAAAAAAAAAAAAAAAAAAAAAAGAAAGAAAAAAGAACTGTACAAAATTGAAGACAGGATAGGACCATGATACCATTAAAATAAGGTAGGTTCCCGTAGCCAAATATTTCATTTACTGCAAAACTGTCAAAGTTCAGTCCAACCAACTCCCTAGCTAGCATATGTTCATAGAATCTCTAGCCAGCTCAGTTTTAGGGTTTTCTTTTTCAGCTTATTCATTGATTTTAGTTTTCTACTTCAAATTCAAAAATAATAGGGTATATTTAGGTACTCCCAAATAATCCAAAAAGTTAAAAAATTATTCAAAAAATTAAAAAGTTAACACTATTCACCAAAAGTCAACAATTACGGCTGCACAACTCCCAATTCAAATTTTTCTCTAAAAATCAATTTTCACAATTTTTTATTACACATTTTTCCATAAAAAGTCAAAAAATTAACCCAAACATCCATATTTTCAATCTCAATTTTTTTGTCCAAAAAGACAAAAAGTGCACTTATTTAGTCTTCCCAAACAAGACCTTTGTTTCTCTTAAAATTTTTGACAATTACAAAAATCTCTCATATAATTTTAATAATTACATTAATCCTTCTTATTTTTAAAATTATTATCAAAATTTTTCTAATCTATTATGGCTTGGTTTGGGAAGCCATGGTTTGGACTTTTTTGATTATTTTAGTCACAAAAAATAAAATAGGCTATTTTAGCCATAACAAACAAAACATCACATCCAACCCATAATCATTACATTCTCTTCTCATAAAAAAACTCAAAAACGTTAAAAAGTCAAAAAACTCTTTCCAAACCAAGCTTTTAAGCCCAGACTAAAATAGCCAAAAAAATCAAAAAGCCAAAAAGCTAACTCACTTCCCAAATGGAGGCTAAGTTCGCACAAAAGACGTTAGTTGGATATGAAAATGACCATATAACCCTTCGATTTGATTCGTAAAAAGACACAAATATAATCAAGAAGCCTCATTCATTGTTAACATGGGTAAATTACACTTACTTCCTTTGAAATTTTGCATATGAATAATGTTTAAGAGCTCTAATGATGTGGAGAGTGCCCATGTGAAGGTAAGTCTCACACTCCTCACTCTTTCTCTTTCTCTCTTTCACCTCACCAGAGTTCTAGTTAGAGCTCTAATATTAGAGTTATGTATCATTACTGTTTGCGTATATATTATTAAAGATCCATACATATTTTAGCATTATTTAATAAAATTCTTAAATTTCATACAACGTTAGATAAAATCCTTAAATTGTTAATATATTATTAAAATATTTTTGAAAAAAATTTAATTTTCATTGATAAAATACTTAAAAATAAATAATCTCTCTAAAATTAATATTAGATAACATCTTAATAATTAATATAAGACTTATTCCACACTAGATAAACACGTAAAATTTATTATTTTAAGTAATGCATTTATTATTTGAATTTTTTTAAAATTTAAAATTAATTAATTAATTTTTTCATCAACAATTTGAATTACTTATTTATTCATATATAAAACAATTATTATTCTATCTTTTCTCAATCATATATTATTCTCAAATTTTAATTTTAATTTTTGAGTTATTAAATTTCTAATCGATTCATATTTTAAAAAAATGCAAGTTAATATTTCTTACCTGATCAAGAAAAATTAAAAAATAAATATAGAAGTTAAAAAAACATCCCCTTAGATTTATGACAATTAAACCAAACTCATTCATTATCAACATTAATCTTAACCTTAAATGCACAAAATTTAATTTAAATATACATGAAATTATTATTTATTTTTCATAACTTTTTCAAAATATAAATATAACTTCGTGACTCTAGTTTTTTTCCCACAACAAATTTTTGAACTTTTATAAAAATAAAAATAAAAATAAAAATAAAATTCAACCATTAATGAAGGTTAAAAGTTAATTTTAAGATTTAATTAATAAAAATATTTTAAATGAGATAAATAAAGATGGAGAAATAGCTTTTAAGAATCATAAATAGCAAATTAATTGATTATTTTATTATTCTCAAATAATTACTCCATTCAAGTAAAGATTAATTTTAATTTTAGGGGTAAGAAATGACAAATTGTTTGAATTGTTTATTATTTTCAAATGATTTTTTGATCTACATTTTCTATCAACTAATTTTAATTTATTGTGAGGGGATTAGATTTTTTTTTTTTTACTTGTATATTTATTTTTTAGTTATGTAAGAAATATTAACTTGTGTTTTTTTTAATATACATCGACTAGAAGTTTAATAACTTAGAGATAAAAATTAAAATTTAATAATAATATATGATTGTGAAAAGATAAAATAATATTTTTTTACATATGAATAAATAAATAATGTAAATTGTCGGAAAAAAAATAAATCTGTTAAATAGCCATAGGTTATACTATTTTGTCATTTTAATAGTATAACCTAGGGTATCATCAACGTTTGTTAAATAGCCTAACATAGGGCAATAATGTGAGAATCTTGATAATAATTTTAAAAATAAGGGGGATTAGTTTAATTATTAAAATTATAAAAGAAATCTTTGCAATTATAAAAAAAAAAATTTAGGAGAAATAAGTGTAATTGACCCAAAATAATAAATATCTAGAGAGAGGATGAGGTTGTTGAATAAATACCATTACAAAGAAATATATTTTAAAAATTCATTAAATATGAGACGAAAGCTAAAATGCACTATCCTCTCTTCCATTGAAATGTGATAGATAGTGATCCATGTTTTCAAAGTCAAAACTTTCATGACCCCATCACACATACAGCTGTGAGGATGTGATCAAGGCAAATGTAGGACCCCACTTCTTTCTTCACTATTTTTGTCTTTTTATTAGTTTTTCTATTTTTCTATTTTTTTTATTATAAAAGTTTATGCAATAATACCTTCTTTCTTCACTACTTTTGTCCTTTTATTAGTTTTTCTATTTTTTTCATTTTTTAATTATATTTTTTTATAAAAGTTTTTGCAATACTCTCGCCCACTACCTTCAATTATCTTAAATTTAAATTTAAATTTGTGAAAATTTGAAGAGTCAATAGGGTTCACTAATTGTCTTATTTCGATAATCTGAATAATTTATTTTATAAGACTCTCAATATATATCATTTATAAAAAAAATTAAATTGATCTAATAATTGTAATATTTTTATTTTATTATATTTATCTTAAAAAAAGATAATCTATTTCAAAATATAATTTTCGTCCATATTTGAGACAAATATTATAAAATGAATATGTTACGGTTATTATTGGATTAACTTAATTTTTTTATAAATAATATAAATTAAGAGATTTATAAAATAAATAATTTAAATAATAAAAAAGGGACGCTTAATGGGCCCTATGATCCCTCAATTGTTTTTAAAATTCATATTTAAATTTTAAAAAATACCAATCAAATTATATATATCTATATATATAAGAACTGTTTAGATGCTTAAGGTTCGTCTTTTCTTTTTGATTTTGCCTTTTTATTTTGAATAATTTATTAATGGTGGTCTATATGTTGAGTGAATTTTTTTTTTGTAATTACACAAATATTTTTAGTCAATTATGTAACAGGTTTTTTTTCATAATTACACGAACATTCTTGGTTAATCATGAAACATGTTTTTTTTGTAATTACACAAACATTCTCGGTCAATTATGAAATATAAATGTTTTATTTTTTAGAAAATTACCAATACACCCATAAGGTTTGTATAAAATATGAATCGGTTTTATTATACTAAAAATTACAACTACCGTTTATTATAAATTTTCATTTAACACAATACTCAAGGAAACAAAAAAACTAATTCTCCTATGCAATAATAAATTATCAAAATTATTTATTAAAAAATATTTATCATATCATTAAAAACTGTTAATCGATTTAATAATTTATTTATTAACAAAATGGTTAACTAAAAAATATTTTTCATATCATTAGAAATTTTTAATTTACTTAATGATTTACTTATGAATAAAATTAGTTATTTATTATGCGAGTATGATTTATGTATTAATAAAATTAGTTATTTGTATATATATGTGTATTTTTTTTTTTTTGCTTCTTTATTAGTTCAGTGAATTATTTTAGTAGTTTTTTTTAGATGAGAGAATTATCTTAATATTTGTTTTATATTTATCTGTTGAAAAAAGCTGAACATCATAATTTATTTTTTTTATAAATTCAGAAGAAATGTTAAAAACTCATAAATTTACCTAAAATGATATGAAAATAGAATTGGAGTTTACATCATTGGTTGTATAATAAATAAAAAAATGATACCACATAATTCTATTATATATCTAATGATTTATTCTATTCAATTTCTTAAAATAATATTTTAATTTTAAATAAATTTTCAAAATATATTGTAGCACAGCCTTTCTTCAACTAATATATATATATATATATATATAACATTATAATAGGCCTGTTTGGTAGAGCTTATAAGCTGCTTATTTCAGTTTTTAGCTTAATTTAAACTAAAATATTGTGTTTGGTGCAGCTTAAGTTAACCAGCTTATAGCTTAAATCAAGCTATTTCTTAGCTTATCTCAAAAACTGGTCAGAGAGTGTTTAAATTTTTGACTTAAGTGCACAGTTGGTGTGGGGGGCTAAAATTACTTAAATGCCCTCGTTAATACCCAAATATTAATATTAATTAACATTAATATTAATTAAAAAATAAAAAATTGCATAGTTCTGAAGAAAAAGAAAAAAAATCAATATTAATTAAAAAAATCAATATTAATTGGTATTAATCATTAATAAATTAATATTGTATACTTTTGTAATGAATTAATTATTAATTGATACTAATTAATGACAACTGTTGATTATTAATATTAATTGATACTAATAAAAATTAAATATTAATATTAATTTATACTAATTAATAATTTTAATATTAATTGAGACTAATTAAGCCATTAATTGATACTAATTAACAATTTTAGTATTAATTGATACTAATTAAGCAATTAATTGATACTAATTAATTTATAACGGAAAATAATTGTAATAATAATACTTCCATTACATTTTTAGCAAATGTATCAATTTTTATATTAATTGATACTAATTAATACTAAATTATATTAACTTTTATTACTGAAATATTTTTTAAAAAATTAAAACTAAAAAAAATGACGAAATAATCATTTTTATATCATATAAGGATAAAAAGGACAATTATACAATAAAAAGCTATTTTACAACTTATTAACCAAACACTACTCTGCTGTTTAAATCCAAAATCTTATAGTTATACCAAACAAATTAACAACTTATGTTCACAGTTATAAGTCATAACCTGTTAAGTTATAATCTATAATCACATTTTTCCAGCTCTATTATTTGTTTGTCGAGACTTATTTTTAAATTTCACTTAATTTAAAATTGTTTGATATGTTTGGTTTAGCTTATGCTTATACCTTATAGTTTTGTGGAAGTCGAAATCGAACTTATTCTCATGAAATTTGAATATCTTTGAGAATAAGTTGGAAATCAACTTTGAAAGTTATAAGGTATAATTTGTTTGGACGTAAAAGTATAAGCGATCTCATATTTCTACCAGACCATTGAACAGCGTCAATGTGTACTCAATTTTCAACACTATAGAACAAGCTAATGGGAAGCAACTTGTCCAGGAAACGTCACATTATTTTATGTGGTTGGAAATTGGGAAACTTCAAATCTACCACCATATATGTATGAACATTAAATTAATTATTGATAAACTATCTTATACTTCTTTGTGAAGATGCATTTTTATTGGGTATTTCTAATTGGGGCTAGCTTCCCGTCCGTGATCGGACGGGAAGATAATATTAGATTTGTGGAGGTTTACTATGAGTTTTATTTTGATAATTTGAACCGTTAATGTGTAAAAATTATTGAGTACTTTATGTTTGTAAAAAAATCACGTTGATCATGTATCAATAGTTACGTGATTAAATCGGTTTTGTATAAAAAAAAAATAAACGGTGAAAAAATAAACGGTTAACAAAAATTTGATTTGATGAGATAGCTAATTCGCTAATTTCTAATCAAGTTGACCATGAAAATAAAATGAAAAAAAAAAAATCAAATGAAGAAGAAGATGAAAACGAAAGCCCACCTAACATTGTTAAATACATATAATCATTATATTTATAAGAAAAAAAATTTCACAGACAAGGTAAAATTATATAAATTTGACTTTTCTCAAATCTCGCAATAACAGAAATCTCATTCTCTAAACTGTTGTTCTTTATATATAACATTAATTGTACTATAAGACGAACATTTACATTCATGATACAAAAGTTATTACAATGGAAGTATCTTAAAATCGTTTTAAACTACAATTCTCATCTAGAAAAAAAATGCTATTAACCAATTATTTAGTGATTGTCATACTATTAATCAATAAATTGATGTCCCAATTAAAAATATTGTGCCAGGAGGAATTTGGGTGTTTACAGCCCATTAGAATCTCAAGTTATTTCATTAAGCAAATCTAAAGTATTTTTTTTTTTTACACAATCACACGTGAACTTTAATTCAAAAGTTGACCTTGAATTATCAAATGAATTAATTGAACATTTTGCGTATAAAATTAAATACATCGAAAAGTGGTATAATATTAAACTCAATTAGTCTAACTCATAAATAAACTATTGCAGGGTTGACCTCTTTGGGCTTGCATTTTAATTATTAAAAAAAATAGAATAATGAGATTTGTACAAATTGATATACTAACTAGTGTACCAATTGATAATGTGACATAATTTAAAAGGTTTTTGAAATTTGTAACGAAAAAAAAAAAAAAAGATATTGTACTAAGCTAATTTGTTAATTTCATGTTATAGGTATTAATGTGATTAATTATTATATATAGCCCTTCTCGTGGACTCTAAATTTGATGCAAAACCCTATAAAATATGTTGCTTTCTTAGCTTTATTTTAAAGTAATTGACTCTTTTAATTATCGCATTTCAAAGTCGAATTGAACAGCTAATCATTCTTTCTTATTAATTAATTATTTTGCTTTTACCGTACAAATTTCTTGATTAATAATATGGGTAATGCTATAGTGTGTAATTTACACCTTATACCTTTTTGTGTTCACTTACACTTTACACTTACACCTTTTTTACCTTGCACTTACACCTTTTGTGTAAGTGGCACATGGTGTGCAACTTATACATTTCATTTATACCTTCCACTTACACTTACACCTTACACTTACACCTTTTGTGTGAGTGGCACATGGTGTGCAACCCACTTACACCTTTTGTGGGTTGCACACTTAAGAAGAAGCCTAATAATATTCCATGGCACATGATCACGCTCCAATTGACCAAGCTAGGTTGCTTGCATTATTAAATTTATGATCCGAGATCATTAAAAAATAAATAAAAACAAAAAATAAAAGTTGAAAAAACTTGACCTTACCAATGGTGTTCGATTATTTATTTAATTATAATGGCTAAAATTCTTCATCACTTCTCTTTTTATTATTATTATTTTTATTGGGAAATCTTGATAATTGTAATCTTTATATTTAAATATTCATAAGGGTCAAATTCCAAATAAAGAGGACTTTCCGTAAATATACTTTGCCCTTTTTTCTTTCTTTTTAAAAAATTTCTTACACATCGATAACTTATTCTATGGTCTAGAATTTCACATCAATGTGTTCAGCCAATAAGAACAATACATGGAGGGAAAAAAGTCACAATATATAGAGTAATTTTAGGAACTTTGCCAATAATTATCACATTCTTTAAAATTTCATTGATTCGGCATACTATATCAGCATGATGACGTGATATACTTGACCTATTGAATAATGTCTTCTTACAGATCATATTTCCAATTTGTTTAATCAATCTCTCATATGTGACAAATTAACTGTTATGTATTGTTTGAACTTCGAAGTATTGAAGCACCCTTTGAATGTATGTGTTTGGGATGATCTGATAGTACCTGAAAACTTTAGAGCCAAATCACTTCTTTTGTTGAGTTTTCAAAAATTATTTTTTGTTATCTTTTTTTTTCCTTCATAAAAATTAGTTTGGTTAAAAAAATGAGAAACACTTATTATTTTCATATGATTTTCTCATTTTAGTAGAAAAAATAATTTAAAATTTTTTTTGATGTTTATTTTGTCAAACTAATTTCTATTGTTTGGATTTTTTTAATTTTGAAATTCAACCAGACAGGGTGCCATGTTATTAAGGGCATTTGTTTTCAAGTCATCTCTCTCCATTCCCATCGAGAGCAAGGACACGTAAACTGTCCACTGTAATGCAATGTATGTAGTTTTTGGGCTCCCTTGGGGCATAAAAGACAACAAGGTCACATTATAAACAACGTTTGGTAGCCTGAATTTTCATGATTTGAATGGTTCGAATGTTTAAAACGACGTCGTTTTGGAGATAAAACATCGTTTTAAAACATTCGAGTCATTCGGGCCACACAAATTTGAGCTACTAAACATTTTTCTATTACAAAACAAGAGAGAATCAGTTCCCAAATTTTTTCTCCATTTTTTTGTCTATTTTTTAATTTCTATCCAAATTAATGATCAAAATACAATGTATATAATTACACAAAAAAACTTATATCTAGAACAATGTTATACATAAATGAATTTCTGGTGAGGGTAAGAAAAACATGTAAAAAATTCGTTTATGTATAATATTTTTTGTAAGATAAATTACATTAATTTTTCTTGAAATTTGAAAAAAATATATCAATCAAGTTTTGCAGGTTTAACGTAATTGTATTGGATTTTCTTAAAAGTTTAATTCCCATAATACTAGGCTTGGTTTGGGAAGTGGGTTGACTTTTTGACTTTTTAGTTTTTTTGGCTATTTTAGCTTGGACTTTAAAGCTTGGTTTGGGAAGGACTTTTTGGCTTTTTTGAGTTTTTTTGTGAGAGAATAATGTAATAATTATGGATTAGATGTGATGTTTTGTTTGTTATGCCTAAAATAGCCTATTTTATTTTTTGTGACTAAAATAACCAAAAAAGCCTGCAAACCCACTTGCCAAATTAAAAATTTATTAGATATATAAATAAAAAAAATAATATTACCATATTTTTTTATAGTAGTGTGTGAAAATAAAAAAATTCAAACTTTTATGTTCATTTAAATTTTGATGTATGGTTGGACCGAGAAACCGCATGTTAGGTGCCAATGAAGGCGATGCAACATCCACATATGGGAGAACTATTTATTACGTTAGAATATTATGTGATATTCCTTCCGTTTTAAAATATTAATTTCTTATTTTATTTTTTATTGTCTCAAAATATTAGTCCCTCTTCAAAAATCAAGTACAAAAATAATATAAATTTTTTATTTTGCCCTTCTTTTAAATTAATAAATAATATAAAAAGTACAATTATGACATTAATATTTTCAAAAAATGTACTATCAAAAGGATAATTTTGAAAAATTAATTTTTTTCAAATGCAATAATTGTACTACAAAAAAAGTTAGATTCCCCTAAAAAGGACCATTATTTTGGAACGGAGGGAGTATTATTAATATAGTATTTTAAATTAATCAAGTAATGAAAATTTTTATAAGTAAAATATATTGACTTTTATGTGATAAATAAAAGATAAATTTAATGTATTTATAATTTTTTATTAATTAAAAATATCATGTAAATAATATTATATATCTAATAATTTTAGTGAGGAATGTATTTATATATTGGCAATGTTATCATGGAATTAATTGCAATGCAAGTATTATTATTAAAGCTCATCCTCAACACCACGGCCTTTAATAGATCATAGGTCAGTTATCAGTCCTTTGAGGGCATTGGTACCTTAATAGAGGAAGACACCTTTTAATGTTTCAATTTTAAGTGATGTTTGGTATGGTTTTATTTATTTTATTATTTTTTTTGATTTTTTTAGTTATAAAAAGATAAAATAGATTAAAAAATTAATAAAATAAAATGTCACATCTAAATTATAATTGTTTTATTTTTTTGGGTAAATTACACTTACACTCCTTGAGATTTGGGTTTAATATATATCACCCCCTGACGTTTGCAAAATTACACTAACTCCCCTATCATTGTAATTATTTAGACGGAATGAAGATATTGAACTCACGCACTCTCTCTTTTTTTACTTTGCTTTACTTTTTTTTTTTTTTGTCCCTTTCTTTTACTCTTTTTTTTAATGTAATTTTCTCTATTTTTCTAATAGGAGTTGTTACCTTTTATATAAATAGCGGGGGTTTGTGAAATGAAACTATTAACCATAGAGGTGGGAATGTAATTTTTAAAACATTAGGGGATGGGTAGTAATTGGATCAAATCTCAAGATGTGTCAATGTAATTTACCCTGTTTTTTTTTCTCATAAAAATCTAAAAGTTAAAAATTTCATCCGAGACGAAATCTTTTAGTCCCAAACTAAAAATCAAAAAATTAAAAAGCCAATTCATATTTCAAACGAAGGGTCAGTGTGATCCGAATGCAATTGTCAGAGGTAGTAGGGTTCAATGAGATTTTAAACCAGTCATTGAATTATATATATATATATATATTTTTTATAAAAAAATAAATCGATTAATTTATAAAAATTGACTTCACTGCAATTAATTTAAAATAATTGGACCATTTAAAAAAACCAATCTGAGAGTTACATGTTAATTTGGAATTGTTTCTTGTTGTCTTCTCTCTAATTATGTTTTATTACTATAATTTTTTTGAGTGCTAGTTTAGTTTAAGGATTTGATTTGATTTGATTTGATTTTTTTTTTTTTTTTTTTTAAATTTCAACACCGGGGTTGTATTTTAATTTATTTGAATCAATGTAAAAAATAAATGAGTAAATTATATCATTAATTTTTGTAATTTGAATAAAATTTCACTTTAATTCTCATAGTTTTAATTTAAATAATTTAAATCTTATACTTTTAGTTTTATTACAATGGGTTCTCTCTGTTATATACAGTTAGAATTTTGAATAAAAAAAAAATTATGTGCAAAATTAGATAGACCAAAATAGAATTTAAAAAAAAAAAAAATGTAGAGACCACTAGTGCCATTAATAAATTAGATCAGTGGTCCTTATAATTTCATTAGAATTCCACATGGTCCATCTTATTTTGCACATGGTCTTTTTCTATTCAAAATGTTAATGGCCCATGATGGACAGACATTGCAATAAAATTAAAAATATAAAATTCAAATTATAAATATATAGACCAAAGTGACATTTTAATTAAACTATTAAGACTATTGATATTATTTATCCAAATTAAATTGTTGATATGAGTGTTTGAGAGTTAGGGGTGTAACTTGGGCGGGCTCAACCCGAGGAATTTGAACCTAGCCCGAATTTTTTTAGGGTTTGGACAAGATATTTACAAATTCGGTATGGGTTTGGACAAAAATTCAGAAGCCTAAATTAAATTTGGGCTGGCTTGGGCAAAGATGTCGAAAAACCCAAAACCCGAATTATGCATATATAGAAATATAAAAATATTAAATATATATAAATTATTAGTCATTACATGATATTAAAGTAATTTTGATTATTAAATCATATTAAATATATATTATATATACAAATAACATAAAATCATACTATTTTTTTTCACTAATAAATTGTAAGAACTACTATAGCGGCATCTCTTTTAGATTATATAAATTATTTGTTTTGATGGTATTAATGATTTTTTATATAAAAAAATGTAAATAGAGTCAAATTTTAATAATTTAATAAAGCAGCTGCACACACACACACACAAAAATTGAAATTCATTTACAATTCGGGCAAATCGGGTTTAACTCGGGTTGGGTTTAGACATGCAACCTCGAGTTGCAATTCGAGCCCGGGCGGGCCTAGACAGGTCTTAGCACAATTTGAACTGGACTTGGATAGCCTTCCAATCAGACCGAACCCGCTTGAATTACACCCCTAATGAAAGTGACGAGTTTTTAGAACCAAAAGAAATTGTGTCGTGTATCCATCGTCCGCCTATTCTCTAGTATTTTTTTACCAGCAGTAATTGCAATGATAGAAAGAACATAAAAAATTAAGTCAAATTAATACTCCTAATTATAATATTTTCATTTTAAACATGATAAAATAAAAAAATTACGATTATTTGATTGATTTATTTTTTGTTTATGAATAATATATACGGATGGCCTTATAAAATGAACGATTAAAATTATCGAAATATAACTCATGTTATGCCTAATAGATCCAAACAAGACTTTTGAATTCAGATATGGACCGCGATTGGTAGCTCGAATTACTCAGGCTCGAAGTTGGCTCGAATTTTTTTTTTCAGCAGAAGGAAGACGACGAAGAAGAGAAGAAGGGGGAGGGGGAGGGGGAGGGGGAGGGGAGGGGAGGGGAGGGGAGAAAGGACCTGGAGGGGGTCTAAAAAATGGAAGAGGAGGGGGCGGAGGCGGAGGCGAGCAGAGGCATGGCGACGCGATCGGCGGAGGCGAGGGACGGACCACACATTTCGATCGAGCTCGCCACCACCATCACCGACCGTCGACCCTCTTCTCTCTGCTCTTTCTGCGGTAATTGAGCTCGCCGCTACCATCACCGACCGTCGAACCTCGACGTCGACCCTTTTCTCTCTGCTCTCTGCGGCGATCGCGACCCTCTTCCTCTTCTCTCATCTCTCTCTCTATTCAGACCAACATGACGAAAAAAAAAAAAAAAAAACCAAAACGACGTCGTTTTGGGTTGTCGAGCCAAAATTTCGAGCTACCAATCATTTTCCTTCAGATATAAACATGAGAGAGCCTAACACTTGTTTTCTAATTTTTAATGATCACAAAAGTGCAAGGACACTTGATTCCTTGAGTTTTTTTTTTTTTTTTTTGTTACAGGAAAATCCTCCCACCCTCCCGCAGGTTCAAGGCAACGCCCCAAGAGGAGATCACCAGGGTGTCCTGTTGTCCGTTCCGAGTAAGAGACTATAACCTGGAAGCTTGTCCCGACCTCCCAAGGCAAGTTTTGATTAAGTCAGGACTCGCACAGCCAAGGGAGCATTAAACCCACACCAAGTAGCTAATTAAGCATCCTTGAGGTCCAACTTCTTAACCAACAGTGCTTCGCCCAGGAGATTGGCCCAAGAGAGAAATTGAACTTGTGACCTTGGGGCTTAAACCCCAAGGCCTTACCATAATGCCACAACCCCTAGGATTAATTCCTTGAGTTCTTTTCATTCTTATATATACAAAATACAAATTGTACACAACCATTCAAATGTATGTACGATTTTAATTATGAAATCACGTCACCTTGGTATGAATCAATTGGTACTGAGATTTATCGTTCAAAAAAAATAAATAAATTTGGTACTGAGATTTGTAGGTGTTGGTTAAGAACTTGATTAGTTGTGAAAGTTTAAATGATTAAGACCATCTCCAACGGTGTATCAGAATGGATATCAAATTTAAATTTTGATGAAAAAGATACTGTTCATCACTCCAACGGTTTATCAGAACTGATATCAAATCCAGATTTCATCAAACAATTCATCAAATCAGCGAGAGAATACTAAATTCATCAAAACACTGTTCCTGACCGTTGGAAAGAGGAGCCGGTTGACCAACCGGTTGACCGGCCGGTTGACCAACCGGTCAACCAGTGAAAGGTTCAAACAGTTCAAGTTCAAACCGTAAAAAAAAAAAAAAAAAAAAAAATTTGCCTACCACCCGGTTGTCCCGAAAAAAGTTCAAAAGGTTCAAAAAAAAGTTCAGAAAATTCAAAAAAAATAAAATAAAATAAAATTTTTTGGCCTAACCGGTCGACCGGCCGGTTGTCCCGGATGAAAATTTGATGAAAATGAAGGGTTGGAGCGCTCAGTATCAGATTTGGTGAAAAGTCATTTTTTCGATTCAGATTTGATGAAAAAAAAAGTGAAGCGTTGGAGATGCTCTAATATGAATCAAGGTCACATTAATTATCAAATTATTATAAATTAAACTGATCTTAGTTATAAGATTTGGTGGTGTTAGTTATAATTTCAAGTGATTTTGGTTGAGTTTTTTGTGGTTACTATAGTTATTTATTTGGCCTTGATTATAAGTGATGGGAGAAGTTATGAATCATACTTTGTTTGTCAGTTTTTGAGTTTCCAAATCAATTTTTTTTAGTAATTTTTTTAAAAATTTTAATTAATGTTTTTAATTTTTAGATACAATTAAAATGTATAAAATTTTAATTTTTTTTAAAAATTCACTAAATACAAAAAACTACAAAAAGTGAGTATATTTTCATATTTTCCATATTCCTTTATCAAAATTTTGATAGATTTCTTCATAAATATTTACTTTTTAAGTATATTTAGATTAGGTGTATTTAATAATAAAAATAAAAATAAAAAAATTAATTAAAACATGAAAAAGTTTTCTAAACACAACAAAATTCGAAAACTAAAAATTCAAAATGTGATTTTGAAAACTTAAAACCAAACAATGCATGTAGATATATACAATAGCACTTCCCATAACAAAATGCATTAACACGAGAAAAGAAAAAAAGAAAAAAATATATAAAAAAACACCACCTTAACATTGAAACCGGCATTACAAAACATTAATGTAAACTACAACATACTTGTTTTTAAAAAAAAAAAAAAAATTATTACTAATCAGTAATTAATATGATTGCATTGCCTGATTGGAGAATAAAAAACCAATTCACCAAGCAAGATAAAAGAAGTTCTATGAAAAAAAAATTAAGTAATAAATATTTGTCACTTGTTACCAGGTCATTTTAACATCATAAACAAAATTATAACAGATAACAATATAATTACGAGTAAAAAATGTAAAATTAATTGATCTATGTGTTTAGAATAATTATTCACCATCATGTGCGAAATACTGCACAGGTGTCGTGTGAGATTGTTTAGCAACAATAGCCCTATTTGATAGGGCTTATTTTCAGTTTATTTTAGTTTTTAGCTTAATTTAAGTTATTTTGATGTGTAAATCAAAAATCAACTTATTCTTTGAGTGGGGGAAGGAGAAACGTAATTTATAAGTCAAAAATCAATTTGTGTTCATAGCTATAAGTTATAAGCTATTAAGTTATAAATTATAATCACTTTCCCATAATTCTACCAAACGGGACTAATATCATTTATGGCAATAAATAAAATTTTCACGTGTAGAACATCTTGGTCAACCAAAATTTGGCTACAATGAATCTGCAATTTCAAGGAAACTAACCATTTCGTACTTTTGTTTGGACTCTTTTCTCATTTTTCTTGTTCAGTTAAAATAAATAAAAGGGTTAATTACATTAATAGTCTCTATAATTTGAGATTTGTGTCACTTTAGTTCTTGACTTTTTAATTATGATACATTTGACCCTGAATTTTGAATTTGTTCTAAATAAGGACAATTGAAAATATCATTAGATTTTTCAAGGGTAAAATCGTCAATTTGATAAAATATAAACTAATTTGACAAAAACAAATGTCAAAAAAATATTTTTAATTTTTTAAAAATTATTTTTATCCACCAATGATAAAATTATGTAAAATTAATAAAAATTACATGATTAATTTTTTTAAATTAATTTTACATGATCATCATCCAAATACATAATAAAAATTAATTTGGTAAAAAAATAAATAAATGTCTAAAAGATTTATCAATTTTACATAATTTTATTTTTAATAGGTAGAAATAATTTTTTTAAAATTCAAAAATATTTGTTTGACATTTATTTTTGTCAAATTAGTTTATATTTTATCCAATTAACAATTTTACCCTTGAAAAATCTAATTATATATTCAATTGTCCTTATTTGGAATAAGATTCAAAATTCATGGTCAAATGTGTCACAATTGAAAAGTCAGGGACCAAAGTGACACAAGCCTTAAATTATAGGGACTATTTTTGTAATTTGTCCTAAATAAAATAATTAAATAAACTTTGTCCTTTAGCCAACCTCAGGGCAAATTAAATCAATGATAACATCATTGTTATTCCAAAAATTGGTACTTTGAATCATCAGATTTTAATCACAAACATTGGAAAAGAAATTTTTTTTTTTTGGTAATAAAAACTATTCAATTGTCATTACTTATCTACATGCGTTGCACATTGGATTTTGTTTGATCCTTAGTGGGTCTCTTTTACTTCTTTTCTATTTACCCTTGTCTTGATTTAAAGGATTCTCTCATGATTTTGCATAGACTATGATAACTTTTTTAGACCTGTAATTATCACCATTTTTTTAAAATAAGAAAATTATAATTCAGAGTTATTTTCACAAAATACGTACAAATTCATATATGGATTTATGATTTTAATTATTAATGTTCATAAAATTTACTATTAATCTGAAATTAACTTTAAAACCTACACTGAATTGTAATTGTTCCTTTACAAAATGGGAAATTATTTTACATATTTCATTTGTAAAATTATAATAGATTAAGTCCCACAAAAGATTTCCTAATGTACCTTAATTTTACCCTAGTATTATTGATATTTCTAAAGCATTGTATGGTAGGCGAGGTGATATTTTGCTGTAAATGATTTCAAAATCAATTACAGAATAAGAATAAAATGGTTCATTTGGTGATCGATTCTCTCCCTTGCATTTTCTGAAAACTTACAGAAGAAACCCAAAAGTAGCACAAATGATTGAGAAGTAAGGTTGCATTTGGATGCATCATGTTCTTTGAACATTGTGTCCACAATAATATGCTCTTGTGAAATGTGATTCATGCTTTTACTATAACTATAGAAAAAGATGTGTTTTGTAAAGGCCAAAGGTATGTGGTAAGTTAACAATCATGCCTTGTTCATAAAGAGACAAATAGTTTGAGGTAGCCTTTGAATTTATGAATTTAAAATTAAAAAAATTTGACATCACTCATTACATAGGGTGTAACTTTTAATTTAACAATAATACTGCATACTAGGATTTTATCAATAAATACCAATGTATAGCTCAGATTTCTTTTATGTATAGATCTCACCATACAGTAACTAAATCTCAACCACACATTTACTTTCAGAGTAAATTTCTTAACCCAAAATTTTGGGATAATAGTATTTTGGTTCTAGATTTCAATAATGAATTTAAGAGTTTTAAATAAATGAATTTGAAGTAACTTAGTGAACATAATTATTTGAAACTCTTTCATGAATGACTTTACTTGTACAAAAATTATGAGCTTAATACCAATTCTACATGAATAAGAAAACAATGGGTATGTTTGGTTTGAGTTTTTGAAAAAAAATTTCAAAAAATTGTTTGGTTTGAGATTTTTCTCAAAAAATTTTCAAAATCACTTTCTCTCTCTTACACATCAATCAATCACTTTCTCTCTCTCCTTTCTCATTCTCAATCACTTTTTCTCTTACACACATCTATTCAATTACAACAAAATATCAAATCATCCTAAACTTTCAAACTCTAAAACTACTTTCAAAATATACAACCAAACAAACTAAAAAAATTTCTAAAACAACTCTCTCAAATTTTTTTCAAAAACAATTCTTCCAAAAACAAACCAAACAAGCCCAATATGTACTGACATCTAAAAAAAAAGTTAGACAAAAACCCGCAACACAAATACAAAGAAATGCCACACAAACAAATAAATTTTAGAATTATTTTATTCTGATGGGGTAGTTGAGTTTCTCCTATTATATATCGCAATAAGGCCTATTTTAAATATCAAATATTTATTATTGCATATCACATCGGTAAATAAAAATAATTTAAGAGAAGCATTTTTCAAACTAATATGATGCATGGCTTCTTATTGTTCTTGACACCACCAAAGTGATGAGCAAGTCTCATTTACATTTTTGCTCAAATCTGACTGCCAAATTAGACTGACCTTAGCCATAAAATTAGATATTTTACTCTTGGAGCTTTCAAGATCTTCTCATAGATTTTTTATTATTATTATTTTTTTATAATTTTGATGATTTGGATCAGAGTGTTTAGTACTGATATTTATGAAGCCAAAGTCGTTAAATAAAAAATCAACTTTGATTGGTAGCTCGAATTTTCTTCCCCCTAATCCCCCTAATTTCCTTTTTTGAAAAACTGTTTTTTTTTTTTTTTTTTACACTTGGCTTGCATTTTTTTTTTTGGGCCAAAAATGGCATTTTCGGGCATTCGGGGGGCGGAGCTTTCGAGCTCCCGCTCTTTTCTCATAAAAAATATATATAACAAAAAACCAGATTGTTGAGACGTTGAGAGAAATAATTTTTACTTTCTATTTTATGATAATCAACTTTTTGAACTCGTAAAAAATTGAAGAGAACAGCAAACAACATATAAAGATTTTAGAAATCAAATTATTTTGTCAAACGAAAAATGTTTGAGGGTCACAAAATTAGTGGTTTAAATGGTTTAAAACTGTCAAAATGACATCGTTTTGCGCTCAAAACGACGTTATTTTGACAATTTCAAATTATTCGAACTATTAAATTTCGGACTACCAACCATTATTGTTTGTCAAACATAGAAGGGCTAGAGTGAACAATTCTTAAAAAAATTGAACTTGACACCATGCTATTAACACCTAAGATCTTTCAACTTGACCGTTCTCCTTGGGCTTGGTGCTATAGACTAGTCTCTCTAAATTGTTTTGACCTATAAATTGATTTTTTTTATTTATTAAACAAAGATATAAAAAAATAAAAAGATGATAAGTAAGTCTCATTTGACAACTTAACATTTTAGTTTAAATTTTTTGAAATTTAAAAAATTAAATTATTTCGAGAGAATGCCAACTTTTAACATAAAAAAATATTAAAATTTTGTCTTTCTTATATATGATTTATATTTGAAACTTAGTTCAAAATTAAGAATTAATAAAATGAGATATTTTTAACTTTTTACATTTTTAATTATTTTTTTAATAAATTAATACTTGACTATGAATTGACTCACTAACAGTAAGGAGTTGTTTGACATTTCCTATATTAACCTATTCTTTTATTTTAAAATTTTTTTTTTTAACTCATATTATTTTTATTTTTTATTTTTTTACATATATTTTTTATAAAAAATTAAAAAAAATACATTTATTTAGGCCATTTGTAAATCATATCTCCGCCAACCGGTTGGCAAATGAGCCCAAATCCAAAAGAAGGTTGTGGTCAACAAAAGAAGACTGACAAATTCTTCATGATGAATACAAATAAATATGCAGATATTTGATTTGAAGGTATCTATAAAGATTGTCGGCATCCTCAGGTGAAGACAAGAAGGGGCTGTCCTGGTGAAGCAGAGGCAGTCAAGGTTTGGACTAGATTACAGTCAGATTTTATCACGATTTATTCGCTTTGCATCAAAGCCAAGGAAGAACCAAAAGGTTTGGTAGGTCCCCAAAACTTTTAAAATGGAGTATTTTTTAATAAAAAAAATATTTAGAAGTTTAAATTTGTATAGTATTAATGACTCGAATATATTAAAATGATGTTATTTTATTCTCAAAACATTCGAACTATTCGGGTTATAAAAATTTGAGTTATTAGGCCTCGTTTGGAAACAGGCTATTTTAGTAACTTTTTGACTTTTTACGAAAAGATGTGCAGAAAAATAGAGAGGTGATGTGACTAGTTTTAGTTGGCCTTTTGGCTTTTTGGCTAAAATAGTCAGTCCCCAAATGAGGCCTTAGGAGTGTTTTGGGAAGATCGTTATAATCTGATTTTTGGTGAAAAACTGATTATAAGCAGATTATAATCAGCTTTTCTGTGAGAGAAGAGATTGGTAATAATCTGATATGTTGCCAAAAGAGGCCTAAGTATTGCTGATTTTTTTATAAAAAATTTAAACACTTTCTCAAGATTTGCTGTTGCCAAAAAGTTGGATAGGGTTTTGAAACTTTTTGAAGCTAACCTAACCTCAAAAACCCATTTTGCCCATGGATGTAGAATTGTAAATGGGTAGGGAGGTAAGGTAATCTTGTGGAACTAGCATAGTTGCTTGAAGAATGGACCAGCAAAGTATTAGATGAATCCTATGCAAAACTTGAGTGTGAATTTTTAATATTTATAATTTTGTCTCTGACTAACTGTTACACGATCATAAAATTAACTAGTATTGTAAATTATTAAATAAATAATTCTTAGAACTCTAATTTTTAAGACTACCCCATGATGGTTAGAGTGAGAGAGAAGACTAAAATTAACATAGATAGTAATTAATTTGTTAATTGTAAGATTAGAACGTTAATTAATATATTTCTATAAAATCAAACTTGCACCTGAATGCCCTTGGCCTACAGTCTAACTCTCTTTATAGTAATGAAACCAATCATACCAATGTAATTTTTATCTAAATTAATATACCAAAATATATTAATATTGAAGAAATTAAACACTCAACATCAATGAAAATTTTAAAAGGTGGTGGGCAAGAGGAAAAGTCAATAGTTACAAGTAGTTGTGTTGTGTTGTGTTGTGTTGTGTTGTGGGTGAGAGTGTAAAGTAATAAGTCGGTGGAAGGTGTTCGGGGTGGTGAGGAACACAGTAGGGGACCTCCTATCTGATTTGCGGCTCCTCTCTTTATTGATTGCCGTAGCCACAGCAGTGCCATCTGCGTCAATGCACGTGTGGATTGGAATGGGCACCTTTTTCATGTGCAGTCATTGGTCGACATACACTCCTTTTGACAAAGATATTTTTTTTCAAACAAAAATGTTTCCCATTATGAAAAGCAAAACGTTTGGCGGTCCGAAAAAGAACGGTTCAAATGTTTGGAATGAGTGTTGGCTAATCATCCGTTTGAATGATTGGTCGGACGTTTATTTGGATGATTAGATAAAAGTTTGTCTATGTCGGTTGTTTTCTTTGTCAATTGTGACTGTCAACCTCTTTGTTGGTGATCAACAAGGTAAAATTCGGATCATTTGAATCAACCTCCTTTTCAAGCCGCCTAGCATTGCTCTTATGAAAAATATTAAGCGAATTACACTAATAATTCTTATAGTTTGAGACTCGTATTAATTTAGTTTTTGACTTTTTAATTGTGGCACATTTAATCTTATTTTTGTTCTAAATAAGGATAATTGAAAACACTATTACTTAATTTCAAGAGTATAATCACCAATTTGGTAAAATATAAACTAATTTGACAAAAATAAATATCAAAAAAATATTTTAAAAATTATCTCTACCTACCAAAGATAAAATTATGTAAAATTGATAAATTTTTTACACATTTATTTATTTATTTTTGTACCAAATTAATTTTTATTATGTGTTAGGATAATGATCATGTAATGAGTGATTGTTAAAATTTTAATGTGTAATCTATATATTTAATATATGAAATGTTTTTAGTTTTTGATTTTTTAATTTAATGGATTGGTTTAATAATGATATCAAAGTTATTACCATATTTGACTTTTGAAAAAATAAAAAAACTAATTTAATGAAAATAAAAACAACCACTTATTACATGATCATTATCCAAACACATAATAAAAATTAAATTGGTAAAAAAATAAATAAACAAATGTCTAAAAGATTTATCAATTTTACATAATTTTATTTTTAGTGGGTAAAAATAATTTTTAAAAATTTAAAAATATTTTTTAACATTTATTTTTGTCAAATTAGTTTATATTTTATCAAATTGACAATTTTGCTCTTAAAATTAAGTAATTGTATCTTCAATTGTCCTTATTTCAAATAAAATTCAAAATTCAAATTAAAATGTGTCACAATTAAAAGGTCAAAAACTAAAGTGACATAAGTTTCAAATTATAGAGACTATTACTATAATTGCCCCAAAAATATTTTATCAAAATAATCTTGAAATTATGGTAAGTTCATCGGATGATTTATCAAAAAGATTTAAGATATACCGGCCGGCGACCAATCCATATATTTTGGTAATCCACAATATTGTGGGTGTCTGAAAAGTGGGTTTTTTTTGTAAGCACTACTACAAAAATAGTTAAACATCACACTTTAGGGAAAAAAAAAATTCTCATTTTTATTGGAAGTGTGATAAAAAAAAAATAGATTGATATTTTTATCACACTTAATTTGATTGAGTGTGATAATATTTATTTTTTATGTCACTTTTCAATGAAGTGTGATTATATATATATATATATTTTTTAATCACACCTTCTAATTAAAGTGTGATTATATATACACCACTACTTTTTAATCACACTTTTTAAATAAGTGTGATTATATATATATATATATATATTTTTAATCACACATTCTAATTAAAGTGTAATTATTTATATATTTTTAATCACACCTTCTAATTAAAGTGTGATTATATACATATTTTTTAATCACACATTCTAATTAAAGTGTTATTATTTATATATTTTTTAATCACACCTTCTAATTAAAGTGTGATTATATATACATTACTATTTTTTAATCACACTCTTTAAATAGGTGTGATTGTATATAATATTCTAATTTGATTTTTATATAAAATATACAATTCCCAAATTGCGCTTCTATTCTACACTCATGAATGACAAAGGAAGACTCTTTCCATTCTCAACAAGATTGAATTTCACAAACACACAGGTCTCTTCTCCTCACTACAACAAAACTGGGTTTTCATGAATTTACATTAACGACATACAATAAATGCAAGCTGTGATTTCTCATTTTTACGGCTTGTTTTTTTTGCATATTATAAATAATTTTCTAAGCACGATGTGCCTATTGTGTAGGTCATGAATGTTAATAACGATGATTTTTTTACGGCTTGCAATATTAGCCGTAAATAATAAAACTTTATATGACATGCATATGACATACCGTTAATATATCAACTATCACTACAAGAAATGTAGGTTTTAACGGCGTTTATTTAATAACGTTTTTCTAAACGTCACTTCTCTTTTTTTATAATATTTAATGGCATTTTGTAAACGTCTCCTTTTTTTTAATTAAAATGACATCATTTTGATGATATGAGGCGTTCAAAAGTGCCTTCAAATCTCTAAACGCTCTTTTCCTAAATGGGTCGGCTACTGACTCACTTTTCTACACCCTCTTTAAACCCTAATCTCTCAGTTACTCATTCAACCCTCTCCTGATCTGGACGGCTCGCTCTCTTTCTCTCTCTCTCTCAAATACTTCCAATAGCAGTGATTCATCTCAGAATATCGATCGATCGATATCTCAACGGATCGCTCTTTCTCAACGGATCGATCAATTGAATCTCGGTGATTCATCTCAGAATGACATCTCGGCGATTTCGATTTTGATTTCAAAGCTCTCTCTTTCTCTCTCTCTCTCGATTTCGAAGGTCTATCTGTTGATTTGGTTGTTGATTTTCGTTTGTGCAGATCAAGGCATTGCATATGCGGAGATCAATGCATTGAGAGAAGGCAGAAAGGTTCGGATTTACCCCTTCTCTTTCTATATATGACTATCATAAATCTGATTCAGTGATTCTGTTTTGTTTGTGTTGGTTGTTGATTCTGTTTTGTTTGTGTTGGTTCAGTGATTCTATATATATGTACTATAACCCTCTTCTGTTTAGTTGATTTGATTGTTGCCAAGTTTTGATTCTGTAATGCGATAGTATTGCTCTATTTCAGTGATTGATGTTTTGTTTGTGTGAAATGTTTTGTTTGGTTATTGATGTTTTAAATTCCTATAATGTTACGAATCTATCTCATGTTGTAGCCATGCTTTCTATAGACGAAAACTTCTTGGTCCTCACTTAGAAGTGAGGTTTTGAAAATTTGACATCTCACAGTTTTATCACTAAAATCAGTTTGTAGATGCTTAGCGAATTTGAGGTAGTTTGCTATTTGAATAGCAAAATGACAAGTTATTTTAAGGCAAATAGTTAATACTTTCATGTTCTTGATGCTGCTAGTTGACTTGGTTTATCATGAATTTGCCAATGTTTAATGATCCACTAATCTAGTTATAGTTGGTAGTCAATAATGTTGAATCAGTTTTGTAATTTGAGTTATTCAAACTTGAAATCTTGATTTCTAGCTTAATCCTGAGTTACCTGTGAACATATTGGTGATTTTGAAATACATTTGAATTAACAGCCTATGTTCCAATCAACTAATCAGGTTGTTTGCTAAAACAGAAAACTAAGTAAAAAAATGTTTTAATGCTGACAAGTGAACTGAAATACTAAAGTAATGGACTTCTAAAATAAAACATAAATTAGATATTTAAAGATAAATCAGTTTGTCAAAACTAAAAAAAACACCTTCCATAAAGTATGTTCAGCATTTATGACATGTCTTTCTATTCCCACGACACAAAACATCTTAGCTTTGATCTGACCCCTCCTTGGAGAAAATCTAGCCTTTTTTCCCTTTCCCATTTTGATGTCTTTAGCTTCCATTGTTGTTGGTGAGTTAGACTCTTAAAGAAGCTCAGTACAAGGAAAAGAGTAAAAAAGAGAGAAGAAAATTCTTCTCTGTTTTCTTGGAAAAATAATGTGAAGGAAAACTTTTTCAAGGATACTCTCTCCCTGTTGTTCACACACATACACAAACATATATATTGGGGGCTTGAAGAGGAAAAATAAGATTTTGTTAAAAGGATTCACACACAGAGTATGAACAGCGCTTGGTTAGAGGAAAATGTCAGTGTGAATTGATGTGAAAGTGTTATGAACTCTTATGTATAGTTGTCTTTCTTTCATTTAATTTGTTTTTTTTCTTTTAAAAAAAAGACTTTTATTTATGACATAATAGACACCAATATTTTAGTATCAAAAGCTAAAATTAAATTTCATAGGAGTTAGCTAACTCATGCAGCCTCTAGTTTAGTCAAAAGCTTGATTCAGTCAAATGCCAACTAGCAACTCACTGAATTAACTCACTTATCTGTTTTGGATTGAATTAACACAAATTTTATCAATCAATGAGAAACTTATGCTTCTTTTGGCTCATGCTTTTAAGTTTTTTTTTTTTTTTTTTTTTTTTTTTTTTTTTTTTTTTTTTTTTTTTGTTGTGGGACTTATCCCAATATTCTATACATATAAGAATTTTGGGCATTGTATTGGATTAATGACAAGTGATTTGGTGCTGCTAGTGATTTGGTTTGACAAAGGATACACACAAAAGGTTTAACCAGTTTGAGACTTGGAAATGGCTTCATCAAGAAATACTGCTGCTACTACTAATAGTAGTGGTATTGTTTATCTATTTCTTTGCCTTTTTCTTACTGAAGTTAGCTTCTGTTTTTCTTCTAAGGTGTGTAATTAGGCTATGCTGTGATGTTTCATGAGCTTGGTGGATACTCTGATGAAAATTTGAAGTTCTTTTCCTTATCTCTTTAAAATTATATGTAGGTGTATGTGGTCTATATGGGAAGTAGAGATGGTCATGACCCAAATGATGCTTTGGGTAATGATGAAAGTTATGTCAAACGCTCAAATGAACAGACAGAAATTGGTTCACCTTTATTAATGCACTAATCACTTCTTATGTAAGTTTGTCATCCGTGATTGATGGGTCTATAAACATCATAATTTTCTACTTTTTTACAATACTTTGCAAAATTATCACTGTTGGTTTGTGTTATGATTGAAAAATGTCATGTTAGTTGAGAAACTCATTTTCCTATGTGTAACAACCCTCGTACTGATTACCGGATGACCACTGAATTATATACTGATTAATGCTAAACTGAACCGATAATGACTGATAAGTGAACTAGATGAACTACTGAACAGACTGAATGGAACTGAAACTGAAATTGAATAAGTTTGTCTATTATATTGCATATTGTATCTGTTTGCTTGAATGATTATCTGTTTGAGTTATGTGTTTAAACTGCTAATTGAAGGCCTTATCGGCAGCCGATTTAGGAACCGTTTAGTGTTTCATGATCAGTAGAATATTTGTGATTTAGTGGTATATTTATCTGAAAATTGATTAGGAATGATTAAATTAGATTGAATTGAGCTAATTAAGAACTTAGGCTTATTTACTATATGCCATTGAGTGGAGCCATTGTTTATTATTCACCTTTGAGCCTTATACAACTCAATCAAAACATTTCATCAGCTCATTTGAGCTCCGAGCCGACCAAGAAGAGAGAGTGAGAGTTAAGAGAGGGATTTTAGCTCATTTGTTGAATTTGCTTGAAGAATTGCTAGGAGACTTGAAGGTTGATTGTCAAATTTAGCTTGCTAGACTTGAAATTAACACTCTAGGTAAGGAATTCATTGTCATCTTGTCATCTTTAAGCTCCATCTTGCATGTTTCATGCATCATTGCCATGTTTGAAGTTCAAGAATGTTGAATTGGAGCTCCATTGTTGCATGCATAGAGATTAGTGAATTTGGAGTTGAATTCATGGTTGATTGTACATGCATGTTCATGTCTAAGCTTTAGTCCATGTTTTCACTTTGTTTTCCAACTAATGAGCTCTTGAGAGCAAGATTTGAAGATTGAAATTGGTTTGAAACTCATGCATGTCTTGATTGAGCATGATTCTTGGAATTGGTTTGAAATTGGGTTTGAATTAAACACCCTTGGGCCTTGATTTCTTAAATTTAGGTTTGAAACATGTTATATTATGTGTTTTTATGAGTTTTCGTAAAATGGGCCCAAGAGGATCGATTTTGGAGGTTGAAACCTTGGTTTTGAATTGAACACAATTCGATTTTCAGATTCTGTTGTCGCTCGGCGGAGGTATCTGCGCCGGCGTAGAAATCGTGACTCCCAAAGAATTGTTGCATACTTTATGCAGTGCGCCGGCGGATAAATTCACGCCGGCGGGTTTTTCGACCATCCAAGGTATATTTTGCGGCAGACCGCCGAGGAGAAAATTACGCCGGCGGGTAACGTTTTTCAGACGCCGGCGGAGGAAATTACGCCGAAGGACTCTGTTTTCTGAAAAATTCTGGAAATGTTTTCTGTATGCATTTTTGCATCCTCATTCCATCCTAGGCATTCTTAGGCCTAGTTTAAAGCATCTTAATGAGGATTTAGACATAGAACCACACCGAGGAGATTTAGGGATTTAATTATAATCCTTTCGGCTGTAAACTTAGTGTGTGTTCTATTTGTTACTGTTTAGGGTTGGCTCACGGGGATGCGCTCTAGCTACTGATAGCCCAATCACTGTGAGTAACAGATTGTGTAAAGATATGTTCAAAATGGTTATATTTTGATTACTGAACTGAACTGTTTATTGAACTGATATTGTTTATTGAGTGAATGTATGTCCTGTATTTCGAACTGTATTGTGGCATCCTTAGCATTGGCTATTACTGTTACAGAGCTCTGTCGGTTTCCTTGTGGAACCATACTGTTTATTGAATGATTGGCCATCATTACTGTTGGGTCTGTTAAGACCCGGTCCTTTTGGACCTACTGTTTATAGGCTAATGGATGTACCACATATGACTGATTGATTGTAATACTGAAAAGTGAATTCTTGATTAATCAAATCTTTTAAATGAATTGATTTCATTCTTTGTAAGGACATTCATTCATAACCTCTTTACGCTTTATGTTATTCACCGGGCTTTAGCTCATGTTATATATATATGTAGGTGCTCAAATGCATCGGGCTAGGAGCGTGGGATTGGTCCCCAGTTTTGTCAAGCCAGCCAATGTGCCTCACTGTGAGGTTCCGAGACGCCATGCCATGGCTTGGGGTGTTTTTGTGTCCCCATAGGTCTCCTTACTGTTTTGTACTGTTGTATATGACTGTATATAGACCGTACTGTTTTGGACTGTATGAATGCATGAAAAATGTTTTTGGCATACAGATTTCCACAGCTCAATGGACACTAGTTATTTATCAGATTGGCTTCCGCCAGCCCCGAACTCTGTTTGATCAGATATCGATCAGAGGGCCTTGGTAATCTCGGACATCGGCGATGATTGCTAAACCCATAGGGCCGGGTTTGGGTCGTGACACTATGTTACTTTATGCTTGCAAAAAATGAAAAAAGGGAAAGGAAAATAGTGGTGACTTGGCAATTAGCATGTTTTTTTTTTTTTTTTTTTTTTTTTGTGTCTGGGAAACTGATTTAATTATGCTGAGTAAATGTTTCATTAATAAAGCATGCTGTATTTTTTGTTTCTGTGCTTTAAATTTTTTTTTTTTAAATTTATACTAAACTTACTGTTTTATTAGTTGATTTGCATAATTGAAATTGTACACTAACTATTTTATGTCTCTATGTGTGTGGGTTTGGTGCTATATTGGCCTGTTTCAAAAATAAGACAATGATGTTGATGTTTCCCACTCCAGTTATAGTTTGTGCATGTCACGACCCAAATCCGCCCCTGTAGGTTTAGCGCCGCAACCGGCCAGTAATCCTTGAATTACCAAAGGCCTCTGAACAAATTAACGAATAATGAGGGGCTGCGGAAGTGAATATATAAAGTAAACAAGGTCTAATGAGCTATGATGACGTACATGGGACAGAAAAATACAAAACTTATTTATATACATAAACATGCTAGTCAGGTACACCCATATGTACAAAGTATTTACAGAAAGTATTCCCAAGATCCGACGTTACAAAACACAAACATTGACTAGCACGAAGACAAAACTGCCAAGGCATCGGACTTCAAAGGAACTCTCGAGGCGCAGCAGTGGTCAAAAAAACAAAACAGAGGGCCATCAACTCTGGCCTAGGTCTTGTGCCGGCTCACCGACATATATATATAAACTGTGAGCGAAAGCCCAGTGAATAATAACAGAGTAAAGGGTTTAATGAATGATGTCCATCACAAAGTTTATATCAGAAACACAATCTTATCAGAAACAGAGTCTTATGCATATTCAAAATTTCAAATCAGATATAGGTTCAGATACATGTTCATATTCAGATTCTGCATAAGTTCATATGTAGTACACCCATTAGCTATTAGATCAGGCAGGTCCAAAGACCACAACAGGTAGGTTCTAAGACCACAATAGACAGGTCCGAAGACCACAACAGGCAGGTCCGAAGACCACAGTAAGCAGGTCCAAGGACTACAGACAAAGTTGGTACCAACAACCACAAGGGTTCATATCTTGCGCGCAAGTAGCCATGGTATTGTTACCCCTAGGCAAGGGCCATAGGCCACAATATTGTTACTCCCAGGCGAGGGCCATAGAGACTAAGGGTGCCACAAATACTTTTCAGAAAACTGGACATTCATTCATAGTTCATAAAGTAGCTTTCCAGAAAATCGATCATATCATATCAGAAAATACTTATGATTAAACATAACTTTACAAAGTTATTACTCACAGTGGGCGTTGATACAGGTAGACGGAGTCAAAAGGGTCAAACAGATTACGGCACGTGACCTACATAACACATCACGGATACACACTTGAAACCTGCAATCCAATTGTATAAAACTCACATCAATGATTCTAAGTGTGTACCTAACCTCTTATCCTTAGTATGGAGCCTTAAACATGGCCTATGAAGGCCTAGGATGGAATGAGGGTGCAAAGATATATCTTCAGCCATTTATGCGCAGTTTCGCCGAGTGACATGCAAAGGGGCCCCGCTCAAGCGTCAACTTCCCCGCTCGAGTGGACCAAAAAGTACTGGATATGTGAAATTTACGCTCGACGCCCGCTCGAGTGTGTCACCTAGTCCTCCGCTCGAGCGTCCAATCCTCCACTCGAGCGGACTGATGCACAGTGCAAGATGTTGGGAGCTCGATTTTCCCGCTCGAGCGGACGACCAAAATCTGGAAATTCCAGATTTGAGTTCCAAGTTTAAAACTCAAGTTTGATGCTCCAAATCCAATCCTCTTGGGCCAATTTCCTAGAAAACTCTTGTAAACATATAATATTACATGATTTTAAAGCTCACTTGTAAAATCAAGGCCCAAGGGTGTTTCAGACAAACTCAATTCAAACCAAATTTTCATGAACATGCATGAGCATGCTACAAAATGACATGCATGTGATTAAATCAAATCAAAGCTTCAAAACATACTCTAATGAGCTCAAATCTTCCAAAGACAAGATGAAAACATGGGCTTTAACAATGGTATGAACATGCATGTACCAAATCCCATGTATTCAACCTCAAAATGCAACAATGTGGACATGTATGCATGATATGAGCTTCAATTCAACATCTAGAATCAATTCTAGACTTTAACTCACTAACTTCCATGAATCATGAAGCTACAACTTAAATTCAAGAATAAGAAGATGAATTCTACCTTAAGCCTTGAATTAAAGGTCTAGGAGCTCAATTATGCGGAGTACTCTTCAATTTCCTTCACTTCTACCAAATTCCAAGCCAATTAGAGATGAAATCACACTCCTCTCTCTCTTTCTCTCTCTCTAGCTCGGTTGAGCTCACTCAAAGGCTGATGAAATGTGTTTAGACACAAGGGAAGGAGTTTCAAAGTGTTAAGCTAGTGGCCCACTAGTGGTGGCAAAATAGTAATTAACTCAAACTTTGCATTTTACCAATATTTAATCTAATTTAATCATACTAAATCAATTTTCAGATAAGTATACCATAAAATCACATAAAATCCAACTAGTCTAAAACACTAATCAATTAATTCCAAGGCCGATAAGGCTTCCAACTTGCAGTTTAAAGTTTCAAACACGAACAGATATTCCGACACCGAACAGATAGGAATACGTAATTCATGCAATGCATACGCAAATTAATTCCAAATTTCCTCTTAATTATTATTAGGCATAATTAAGTTCCAATTAGCGTTAATCAGGGTCGGGGTTATTACAGTGCAGGTTTGAGGTAAAATGCAGTTATTCTGTTCCCATGAATTTACATCTCTAAACTCACTTTAACAACTAACACTGTTAAGGGAATAAGAAATAAATTTAAAAAAAAAAAAAAAAAACTACTAAATGGATATCACAAAGATAACCACAACATTAGAACACCCATCGAAATGTAACCTACAACAGTTATTTTATCTATCAAACCGTTATGTAACGGTGTTACATAATGTTTGAGGCCAATTTTCATATGTTGGTTACTTCTAGAGATAATGAGTCGTAACATTTGTACTTGGCAGCTCGGTTTTCACAATATTTGACTCAAAGTGCATATTTAGAAGTGTAGCAAAAATGTTAGTTGAGTTGTGTGAAAAGGCATGGTGTTGATTTGGTGATGGTATCTGTGCCTAATGGATAATTTTTTTAAGGAATAGGTAGTGGATGAATGCAGCAAGCAGCTTAGGCACTGGTCTCTTGAGTCCTATTAGTAGATGAGATTTGTGGATGTATAATAACCATGTTCCTTTTTAGACTGATTTTATTTCAATCCTTATGCATATTTCAGTCTTTGTAGCATGTAATATAATGTTTTGTTTTTAGTGTTGAGAGCCTATATATGAGTGGTGAGGCTCTATAGCTAGGTTTTTGTGGGTTGAGTGATGGTGAGCCATATAGTTTATCTAATTCTTTTCTGCAGGTTGTCAAGCTGGTTCTAATTGTATGGGAGTTTTTTTGTTGAGGGTTGAGTGCTTGGTTAGCCTTCATAAATTTTTTTGAGGTGCTGTGTGTTGCATCTTGAGGGTTAAGTGATTGAGGACTATATTTGTTTATGTGGGTCTACTCTACCCAGTCTTGCTGTTTGTTTGTAATGAATATTCGTCACTGTGTCCTTGCTGAGTTGTTACACACAGGTTGTTGTATCTGTTTGACCTCTTGGGTATTTGGAAGGTTCTTGTTCTTATTTTTTGTTTTTGGTCATTCATTATCTAGGTTGATATCAAGGGGGTGGTATTACTTAACGTAAGCTTGTTAAGGGAAGTGGTTCCTAGCTTTGCTAGAATACTCTTTGTATGCATCACTTAGGAAGAAACACTTAGTTCGTTTTTTGCTGCGAACAGAAATTACTCAAAGTGGTTAATCAGCGTACATGGTATGATGCTACCAAGCTAACAACAAAAGTTTTAAGCCTCTACAAGGTATATCCACTTATCATGAAAATTACACACCAATTTTTCTTAACTTAGCATGTCTTGGCACCAATTTGTTAAACCACTTGGCTTATCTGGAGATAAAATTTGCTCTATATATTCATGATGGAGTATAGGTAAAGACTGTTGAATTACTGCATATGAGATCATTTTTTACTAAGATTCGAAAATTGTGGCCACTTAAGTGAAGATACAAGTATTATGTTAGGTGCACCTTTCGGATAGGGGTGGAATTAAGATTTTTCCCAGACCTGTTGAACTCATGTTAAAATTGTGAATTTAATAAACACCATTTTTAGACACTAAAAACAAATAAACATGATACAATGAACTAATCAAATATATATTTGTAATTTTACACAGTGTACGCTCATTCTTAGACATAGTATTTTTTTTTTGTGTGTAGTCGGTAGTGGAACTCTTTGAAGAAAAGTGTGAGGTGTTCCGTGTTTGTAATTGTAAAATTCATCGTATTGGTGATCTAAACAAAACTATGATGTTAATATGAAAAAATGCAGGATAAGTATCTTTTGGTTGCAATTGGATGGATCAATTATTTTCTTAAATAATTAATTCCAAATTTAACTATAACTAAGTTGTTGGTTATAGTAAAACTTCTGTTGAACTTGCAATTTCTATAGGTAAAGTGACATTTTGTTTTTATATGCTTCATGTCATACTAGAGGTATTTAGGCCTCGTTTGGGAACAAGCTAATTTAGTAACTTTTTGGCTAATTGGCTAAAAAGGTAGGTAAAAAAAACTTGTATGTTTGGAATGACTTTTTGGCTAATTATGAAAAGCTGTGCAAAAAGTAGAGAGAAAAGAGAATCTTTGACTTTTTGGTATGGGTTGTTGGCTTTTTGGCTAATTGGCTAATTTAGCCACTCCCCAAACGGGGCCTTAATGTTAAGACATTTGAAGGGGTGTGATCAATCGGACTTTGTTTTTTGTAAGACAAGAACAGTCGCTACAAAAATAGTAAGTTTATTCATATGGTCAAAAAATAGTAAGTTATTAAATTAATTTGTGTTTTTATTTTTCAGGTCAGAAATTTCTTTGAGAGATGCAAAATATGGTCAAAGAATTCAAGAACTTAGTTTTTCAAGTTTTTCATTTTTTAATATATGTAAGCATAGTTTAAAATTTTTTATTTAATTCCTTTATATATATTTTTTAACATATTTAACTTTCATTTATGAAACATATGACATTATTGCATTCAATATATGGTTGTGATTCAAAATATAGTATATAGTGTGTATTACATTCTTTGAATTCACGTATAAAAATAATATTGATTATTCTTCAAATATGTTGAACTCTTTTTTTATCACATGCATTAACTGTGATGAGAATGCAGATAACGTGTGATCTTATTTGATTATTAATCACAGATTTATTAGATATTAATCGCACTTAAAATCTGTGATCTAAATGTTTATTATCATACAGGTTTTATTAGTTATTAATCACACTTAAAAGATGTGATCTAATGTTATTAATCACACTTAAAAGGTGATCTAAATATTTTTAATCACACTTAAAAAGATATAATCTAAATGTTATTAAGTAGTATGATTAAAAATGACCCATTTTAATCACACTCCCAAAGATCATACTTTAATAAAACTTAAAAGGTATGATTAAATAATATACATCACACAAAAAAAAGTGTGATCTTTATCTGTTTTTGTAGTAGTGAGGTTTTTTTAGTTATAAGATATTATTAGAATTTTATTTTATTTTATTTTTTTTGTGTGTTTGGGAAGATAGTTGGGTTTTTTGGTGGTTAGATGTGATGTTTGTAAGAAAAAAAGTGAAATGATTATAGGGTTTGATGTGATATTTTGTTTGGATTTATTTTTTTTGATTTTGTAAGACCATCTCCAACGGTGAACCAAACTTGGCATCAAATTTAAATTTTGATGAAAAAAGTACTTTTTGGTACTCCAATTGTTTCACCAAATTGATATCAAAATGAGAATTCAACAAAAAAATCATCAAACTGAGAATAAGCTGCAGATTTTACCAAATTACTGTTCCTGACCGTTGGAAGAGTTGAACCGGTCAACCAGTCGGTTGCCCGGTCGGTTGACCGATTTCCTTTCAAATTGTGGGTTCAAACCGGTCAAAAAAAGTTCAAACAGGTTAAAAAAAAAATGTTCTTACCGGTCGACCAACCGGTTGCCCCTCCCTCTTTTGATGCACCGTTAGAGCCAATGGTATCACATTGAGAAAATTAACTTCTTTTAATTCAAATTTGATGAAAATTTTAGTTAAGCGTTGGAGATACTCTAACTAATTTATCTTTTAGTAAAAAAAAACTAAAAAAAAATCAAAAATTTATCTTCCCAAACACCGCCATTGTAGCTTCCTAAATCCCTATTGATTGGGTGAAGCACATAATTACTTTTACCCAATTGGGTTTACTTGAGTCAAATACAAGTGGATAAAGAAAAGGAATGGATTTGATTTTTAAAAAGTACTTTTTGTTGTTTGGTATTTGACTTACATGGAATTCTAATGACAGGAAATTGTTTCTGGGTATTGGAGATTTATTTAGTCCTTAATTTTAAGGTGTTAAAATTAATTGAGATGCATATAATAATTGACTCAAACACTAGATTTAAATAAATAAAAAAATCAAAAAATAATGTATTGACATTTTTTGCACATAAATGAATTTGAAAGCAAAACGGTTGGACAAATTTTAAGCGATGTTTAAATGTTAGGTTTATAGAGGAAAATTGAAAATGAAGAGAAAAGATACCCACAAAAAAAAAAATTAGTTTAAATTTTTTTCTCTATAAATTTAAGATTCAAATTTTTTTTACTAATCCAAGATCCAAATACAACTTTAATGTATCAAAATTCAATTCCATTTTAAAATTAAGGTTAATTACATTTATTCCCTCAACTATCATTGAATATCATCTTAATTTTCACAACTTTGAAATTGTAAATAGTTAAAAAAATTTCTCTATAAATTTAAGATTCAAATTTTTTTTTTACTAATCCAAGATCCAGATACAACTTGAAGCCTGCGAGCGTGGTCTCAAGGAGCAGATTACTTCAAATAGGAGTTGAACCTAAGATCTAGAGGTAGCACACTTCTAAGGCCCAAGATACACCCAATAGGCCAACCCCTTGGGGTTGATCCAAATACAACTTTAATGTATCAAAATTCAATTCCATTTTAAAATTAAGGGTTAATTATATTTATTCCCTCAACTCAACTATCATTGAATATCATCTTAATTTTCACAACTTTAAAATTGTATATTTAGACTCACTGACCATCAAAGTTGTTTCACTTTCACCTCATACAAAAGCGAGTTTTTTTTTTGTATGATTTTTGATAGTTGAAAGTCTGAATGTACTGTTTTAAAGTGTTGAGAGAGCAAGATGATATTCAGTGATAATTGAGGAAGTAAAATGTAATTAATTCTTAAATTAAATCATCCTAATGATAGCCTAATTGACTGTAAAAAAAAAAAAAAAAATTTGTTAAAAAAGAAATTAAAATCTCAAGAAAATGCAAAATGCAAGGCCATGAGGAAATCATTGATTGAAATATATGCATAATGGTAATGTTATATACCCAGAATAATTATTTTAAAAATTACTCTAAAAAATAAAATTAATAGTCTATATTCACTATGAGTATGACTCACATCTTATTAAATTTAACTTTATATCACACACCCACTTTTTTTTTTTTATAAAAAAAATGAAATATAATTTCATGGATGATAGCATTTTTGTAGGCACAAAATCATATATTCTTGTGAGGCAGTGAATGCATGAATCAGTACATCAACAATAGGACCAATGAGTACAGATATGCACTAATATTTGTCTACCATTGCAAAGGTGATGACAAAGGCATCGAAAGCCTTATTCTTTAGATGAATGGTAAGGTTTTGGATTTTTTACTTTTTATTAACTACATGGACATAGGGCCGTAGTCAGGAATTCTTCTCAGTCGGGTTATTCAGAGGGAAAGAGAGAGAACAAATGAAGGAATGCATCAATGACAATGCAACAATGGTTGTTAGAGAATGAAGCATTGATGGAGCAAATGAATGAACGAATACTGAGCTAAAATTGACATCACTAAATAATGAATAGCTCCAAATATATGTGATATATGTGATATTTATCTAGATTCACTTGAGTCATTTTGTTAAAATTGACACCACTAAACAATGAATAGCTCCAAACACTGGGGTCATTTTGTTAAAATCCAAAACTATTAAACAAAATTTCATATATATTTAAACAAAATTTGAAAGTTCAGTGGTGTCAATTGACACCACTGAATTACACATAGCCCCGTCCCTGCATGGACACATGAATGAAATGTAGAATTAGGTACTGAAAATAAATAAGTAAATACAATTTTTGAGAAGTGAATTTTATAAAATTTGTCTATTTATGTATGTTTTTGTCTCATTTTGTCATCAATTTTTTTTTACTTATGTAATTTCTTATATACTATGATAACTTCTATTTTTTCAAATTGTTTCAATTTAACTCAAACTTTTAAAATTGTAACAATTTTAACCATTATTTTGTATAACTATTTTGGAAAGTAGGTTAAAAATCAACTTTTTAATTTTTTTGACTTTTTGTAAAAAATATATATATAAAAAAAATAAAGAAGTAATATAATCTAAAAAAGATAAAAAAAAATCAACTTTTTTAATTACTGCTTACAACCATCTCTCATTTTTATCGTCATCCATCACTGCCTCATCTTCTCTAATCCACCATCATTGGTCCATCCTTTTTTCTCGTCCACCACTACTCCTTCCCTTCATTAGCTCATTGCATTTATTACATGAAAAGGCATAAATCGTGAAGTAATTGCAATGATAAGTAGCATTTCACTTACTTTTTTAGGAGTTTATTTTTTATTTTTTAATTTTATATTTACTTATTTTTTAGATAAAATTGTTATTGAAAAAGATAGTGCATTTGGTAAATATTAAAAAAATAATAATTTTTGGTTGAAAATTTTGAGTGAGTTTTATTATTTATTTTTGTTTCAATTGTTAAGCTTTTTTGGAGAAAAATTCAATAGTCAAAAGTGAATTGTTCAGTCCAAACCAAACAGAGCCGAAAAATAAGACTGCATACGAGTTGAACAGAACCAAGCTTTATGAGGCTTGAGTTCAGCTTGTTTGTTTATTGAGCTCGAAAATTAAGCTCATGCTCAGTTCCAAGTGGTTAGTGAAGATGGTTAGGGATTAGTCAATCAGTTGTGCCACATGGATAGTTAGTTGGATTGGTTAAGCAGTGTATAGGTATAGATAAAGTCTTCAATGTCCATGTATTGATCAATTCAGTTGATAGAATTTTCTTCTTCTAAATTTTCTCAGTTTAGCCCAGAAAAAAACACAAACACAAATACAATCCTCAGTTCTTGACCAGAATGTCCAAATTTTCTGTCAATATTTAATGGGAAGAAAGAAAAGAAAAGAAAAGAAAAATTCTAACAAAGGCTCATTCATTTATGTAGAAATAAATGGCACTAAACAGCCTTGAAAAAGATGGATCCAACAGCCAGAAGCATGATCCAAAAATGTTATCTAGATTCTAGACAGATTCAATAAATCCATCAGTTTTAGAAATCAAAGATAGGTGTTAAAGCTCGTTTTAACATAGTTTAGTAATCAAGCCAAGTTCAAGTAGTGCTAGTTTGGCTCAAATAGGCACGTGAACACAAAAATATATAAATTAATTTTTATTTGAATAATATATCAATTATTTTTATTTTTATTATTTTTAATGTTTGGTGTTTGTGCAAATGTGCATGTTTAAATGATGAATTTTATTAATAGTATGGGCATTCTTTTAAATTTTTGTTCATAATATTCTCCTATTTTTTTCTTTTGTCTTTTTCCTTAAATGTGCATGTTAGTTTAAGTTTGATTTTTCTTTCTAAGCTCAAGCCTAAACACTCCTCACTTATGTAATCTAGTTGACTAAGGCCAGCTCAAGTTTCTCATATACTAGATAAACAAGCATAGGCGTGACTTGAGCTCAAGCTCAAGCTCAATTAAATATCAACAAGCCAAGCTCGAACACCACAAAGCTCAGCTCGTTTCTAGCCCTAAGAGATTCCCTAATGAAACTGCTATAGCAGCGGTCATTGCTATAATATAGCATCTTGGGTGCCATATTGCCAAATTTGGCAACTCTTCATTCTGTCTCTCACTTTATGATGGAGCCTACAAATATCATTTGTACTAGGTTTTTTGTGAAGAAAATGCAAGAAATAGCGTTACCCACATTGGAGCAAGGTTGCTAAGTTTCAATATTTTGAGTTCAGTAGTATGTCAAAATTTAGCTTTGGTACGCCATTTTTGGGAAGAGACACGGAGCAAACTAAACAGTGTATTTTGGAAATAACTGAGACTACATTAGACCATGCACCGTGGCTGAATAGAAACAGAATCCAACAGACATTGATTCATTATTAGTGGCAACTAGCAACCAATGAGCATAATCATTGATTGAACCAACAGCTAAATGGTCTCTAACTGGTTCTGCCAGAAAAGAAACATTGTTCAATATGTACAGCAAAGAGTACAACCCTCAATATGAGAATCAATCCTCCAAATATATCTTGATCCCCTTGGGGCTACTCCTAGGGCTCGTGCCTGGTAATTACCCAGGTATGTGTAGGATGGGAGGACTGCTTTTATCTTGGGGACTAGTCGGGACAAAGCCTCAAATATCCTCGTTAGAAAATAAAAATAAATTTTAAAAAAAGTTGTCCAAAGATCTTACCGTGACATCATTTGTTCTTGCACCCATTAAGAGCTCTGATATCAACTGCTCTTTACTCTGAGGCAGCTGTGTGATGGTGATCATAATCTCCATTCAGTTGTTACTCTGTCGAAGGAACGAGATATACACAAGCAGCAAAACCAAGAAACAAGAATTTATAACTATTTACCATTTCAGAATACAGTTTAAACTATACTTCGGTATTTAGGGTAGTGGCGTTTCTTTGTCGTTTGATTTGTTCTCCAGAAAGAAAGCTCTTACTACTCCTTGAGATCTATCTCATTTTTAAGCTCGTGAAAAATCCAAAGTCTTCACAGGACATCATCACCAGAGGTCACTGCAAGAGCACTGTCCACCAAAAAAATGATGGAACCTGTTTGAATCTCTCAAGATGATAGGTCGTCCATTAATCTTGGATACAAACTTCATAAACTCATGACAGTCAGCACAAACTCGGATGTTCTTTATAATCCTGATAGGTGCCCCTCCATGAGGCTTTCTTATCAACCCAAATGCAAGAGCAAGTTTCTCGCTATGGTAACAGATGGATTTCAATTTCTCATCCTCATTCACATCATGTAACACCAAATTTGTTTGGGGAGTAAATCCAGAATCCTGTAGCTTTCTTATCAATCTGTTCAATTCTTGATAAATCTTTTCTGATTTGGAATGACTTCGATCTTCTGATACAAACTTATAGATCTCACCATCAATCTCAATCCAACTATAAGCAGCAAACTTTTTAACCTTCTTGTTCTTCATAAGAGTTCTCATGGATGCCACATCTTTCCATCTTCCCCTTGCAGCGTACATGTTGGACAGCACGATGTACGGTCCAGCATTTAGTGGATCCAATTCAAAGAGTCGCCTCACTGCCATCTCTCCGTGTTCAACGTCACCATTAATTGTACAAACAAACAAAAGATTAGACCAAATTAGACTATTTGGCTCATGTGGCATATACTTTATTAGATCTATTGCTTTATCCATGTGACCTGAACGACCAAGGAGATTGATCATACACGCATAATGATCCAAAGTTGGTGTCATTCCATGCAACTCGCTTATGGAATTGAAGTAATCTTGTCCCCTTTCAATCAAACCAGCATGGACACAAGCAGACAGAACTCCCACAAAAGTAACATTATCTGGTTTTAAGTTCTCTTGCAGCATTTTCTCATAGAGGGCCAGAGCATCTAGATCTTTTCCATTTTGTGCATAACCGACTACAATGGAATTCCAAGAGATGACATTCTTTATAGGCATCATACTAAAAACAGCCCAAGCATCTTTAGTTTCTCCACATTTAGAATACATGTCGACAAGGGCACTTGAAACAAGCAAATCACCATCTGCTCCCATATGTACTGCTTTTCCATGAATTACCTGACCATGACACAAAGAGGCTAGTCGGGCACAAGAACTAGCCACACTTGAGAGGGTAAAACTGTCTGGTTTGACATTTTCTTGCAGCATCTGACCAAATAACCTCAAAGCATCCTCTTCTTTTCCACTTTGTACATAACCCACTATCATTGTGGTCCAACAAATCTTATCCTTCTTCTTGAGCTCACTAAAAGTTTTTTGCGCTTCATCTATGTATCCACTTTGAAAGAAAGCACTGAGAACATTTGAAACAGTGACCTCATCTGGCTTTAAACCTGAAAGCTGCATTTCATGGAACAAATCAATGCATTTCTCGGGCTGCCCATTTTTCAAATAACCTGAAATTATTGAATTCCAAGAAACCACATTCTTGTCAACAATCTGATCAAACAACCACCTTGCCTCATGAATCTCACCACACTTTGCATAAATATCAGTCAAAGCATTCCAAACATAAACATTCTGTTCCAAATTAGAAGCAACAATTCTCCCGTGAATTTGTTTCCCACGCTTCAAATCCAACATGCAGGAACATGCATTCAATGCACTCACATGGGTGTATTCATTGGGCTCAAATCCATCCTTTTGCATTCTAATAAAAACCTCCAAAGCCTTGCTCGAACACCCACTTGCAGCCAAGCCTGCAATCACTGTATTATAAGAAACTGAATCACAATAAGGCATTCGATTAAAGAACACCCACAAATCCTCAACCAAACCTAACTTGGAGTACGCAGACAGCATAGCATTATATGAAAATATATCCCTAGTGGCCATTTTGTCAAAAAGATTTTGAGCATCAGAGAGAAAGCCAGATTTGGAATAGAGTTGAAGGAGACGATTGTGGACGAACGTGTTGGTGGGTCGATACAAGTGAAGGTCCATGTGATACTGCAGTCTCTTGGCTTGTTCAATGTCATTGAATCGAACACATGTGAGAACAAAACGAGTGTATGTTTCAGAACTTGCACAGCCACGAAAGTATAGCAAGTCTACGGCTTCGCGAAGCTTGTGCTTGCTGTTCATTTTCTGTTCCCACTATTGAATTTGAATTGTAGTTTTATGTAATAGTACATTTTGGCGCTTAACTTGCCTTATTATCCTGTACCCGTTAGACCTACTCCGAGCAACCTAAGTATAGCCTGAAATTTTTTTAAGACTTGAACCGTGTAATTTCAAATTTGGTAAATTATACCAATCTCTCGTGACTATCACCAAAATTACACCAGACCCATTAACATGATAAAATGACACCAACTTTCCCTCGTGGGTTTCAAAACTTAACTATGCTAAGGACTGACATGAAATGACAAAAATATCATCCAGATCATTCTTCACAACTCACTTTCTCTCCCTATCTCAGACATTACATCAAACAACTCCTTTGCATACCAGTCCAGTTAACAACAATATATGCATACCCCTTTATCCCCACAACCACCACTCTTCTCTTTCTTTCCCAAAACCAAGACAATCCATCCACCAATCTCCAATTCTTCTTGGCCTCTCTCTATTTCTTTGGTTGTAAGTCACTCTCTCTCCCTCTCTCAGACATTTCATCAAACAACTCTTTTGCATACCAGTTAAAAACTATATCCGCATACCCCTTTGCCCCCACAAGCACCACTCAACCACCCCACACACACAGTGCCCCTTAGCCACCGTCGAGTAGAGCAAAGCAATCACAACTAAGACAATCCCATCCCACTATTAATCTCCAATTCTCATTGCCCTCTCTCTATTTCGTTGGAAACCCATATCCCCCCTGCTCACCTCAAGAAAAAAAAAAAAAACTCTTCCTCAACGCACACCCAATACAGTGTTGAAGAACCCAATGAAACAATCATAGCCACTGTCGAGCCATTCAGTGGAGTAGAGGATTGTCGTGAGATGGGTAGCCTTTTGTTTTGGGTAGAAAATTGAGTTGGGATGGATGGAGTGAGGTGTAGCGGTTGGTGGGTAGGGATGACCAGTTTTCTATTTATTTTATTTTTCTCACAAATTTTCCTTCTTTCTTTTTTTTAACTTTTACTTATTATTGTTAAAAATTGTTTTAAATGGTAAAATTTATATTTTTATTTAAAATTTGATGACACTAACAAATTTAATCCAACTAACCAACAGTTAAGTAACGGTATGGGTAGAAACGGAAGAGTCAATTACACCAGAGGTCTTCAATTATTAGTAAGAGGGTATTCGGCATAATTTATATAAGTACATTTATTTAGATAAGTGTACTTATTTAGGTCACTTCTTTAATTTTTTACACATCTTTTTATAAAAAATAAAAATATATACTTATTTAAATCATTCTATATACTCCTTAAATATCACTTTACTCATCATCTATAAACTCGTACATATTAATCTCTTTAACTATAAAAATTATACAAATACGTATCTTCTGAAAGTAGTCTAGAGGAGTCTACAGAGAGTGAAATTGATACATTTTTATAATTAAAGGGATCACAATTCATAAATAAAAGGGGTAAAATGATATTCACCAATAATTTAGAAGATCTTGATGTAAATAACCCGAAATGTAATGCAAGAGTATGTGATATTTATCTGTCTGGATTAAATTTGAAGAAAATGTATTATTAATATAACATATATTATCTACCACCCATAATTTAACTAATTTTCTTGTTTTTCTAATTTTTTAGATTTTTTTAAAAGGGCAATACATCAGTTTAAGAAAGCAAAGTTTCAGCCACTCTCTGTGTCAAAATTTGATAACCATAATATAATAATAATCAAAACTTTTTTTGAACAAAATAATAATCAAAACTAGGGCATCAACTCATCATGCAATCATGAATTACATAATTCATTTCTAGCTAAAGCTATCCCTAATCCCCTGATCTAGAAATATGCATTACTTTTACATCTATACCAGCTATTTAACTGGTCCAAAATCGCCTTGATAATGCTCTTTGGGAAACAGTGGAACATAAATGGAAAAGAAAGTATGCGATCGAAGACGAGCTACAAAATCTTTGATCGATCATTGTCATTTCGGCAAGAAAGACTGCCAACTTTGCCCTCAAAATCCTTCTCTTTGACCTAATGTGGGATCTTATAAATTCGCTGTTTTAGTGCCAAGGGTTCTTTCTTGATCTGCTTCTCTTTGAGGTAGTTGTTGAGCTAGTTTTCTGCTAAAACCAAGAATAATAACATACAAGTCAATATAGTAGAAGATCGAATCTCAAGATATACGTGGAACAAAACTATAGAGGAATCTTCGCTTCTCTTCTATGTACCGCTTTAGATTTCTTTGTCTTTCCTCGGATCCTGTTCTTCAGAGGTTTTAGCTTGTATATCCGAACCATCCAATGGTGAGTTGTGAATGCCTGGAATGAATGAACATAAACCATAAAAACTAATTTATAACAAACAAGACAAAACTAATTTCTTGCTTAGCTGATGCAGAAAATCTCAAAAGACGATCAAAAGATCCACAGCTAATCAATTCCTAAATTTCCACACATTTGGTGTTTCGATTATCTTACCTCCTCAAAATGGGAAAGCTTAAAGTGTTTCTTCCCTATTTCAGTCTGCCT